>JANTPM010000245.1:38871793-38882290 GCA_025434745.1 Erythroxylum divaricatum | reverse complement strand
ATCAAATTCATCCCTAATCAATCATCATAACTGTTATTCTAACATATTTCAATAGGTCAATAAATCACTTACTAATTCAGCTCAATCTCTTCTCAACCATCAAGCTAACCTAACCTTATGTGCAATGTTTACATCCTTTTCTTCCTAATGTTCCTTTATGAACAAGTTGTTTTCTTTTAATCATAACTCTCTCTACAAAATTCCAAATGCCATAATTCTTGTGCCTCCTAAAACTAGACTTCCATTAATCTTAATATATATAAAAATTACACAAACAATTTCTCCCTTTAAAATATAATCTCCATCTAAATTATGTCTTGTTTCTGGTAAGAAACAAACTGGAATCCAATACTCAATCCACAATAAATCATTATAAATACATGTCCTAACAAAAATGTTACATAGAAGCATTAATAAGACATCAATAATCATTTTTCATGTTTTATACTTTCACTAATTAAGACTTTAAGGTCCTAAAAAATTAGGAAATAATAAAAGGTTCCTACATAAGGATCTATCACAGACAATATTAGGTAAACAAGTATAACTCGAGATCTAGTTACTGTTTTGTCAAGCAACTTCCACATAGGTCAAATTAAGACCTATAGCTACAACTTTCATTCTTTGAGTTTTTTCAAATTCGTGCGCTAAGATATGACAAATAGTTCAAAATAGTTTAACTTACCTTGATAACTTCTTTCCTTCTCCTCTTCTCTTCCCTTTTTCTTTTCCTTCTCTTCTCGTTTTCATTTTTATCTCTCTTCTAATCTTATGACTGACCTCCACTCTCACTTCTATTGCCTTTTTCATCCATTTTCTCTTGAAAATTCAAGAAGGTTAAACTAATCTATGTCATACCATTCCATTGGTCTATGTGTCACCCTTTTATCCTTCTATTGGTCCATATATCACTATTCTATTAGTCCATGTGTCACCTCTATATTGGTATATATGTTATCCTTTTATTTGTCCATATATCATTATTCTATTGGTCCATGTGTCACTGACTTAAGGCTCTACATGTCACTCATTTAAGCCTACATATGTCATTACTTGTAAGGCTACACATGTAACCAATTATAAGGCTACATATGTCATCATTTATAAAGCTACATATGTCAACATTCTATAGATCCACATGTTACAAGTCTATAGTGAAATTTGTCACAAATTTAAAAGGCCACTTATCCCCCATATACTCAAGCCACTTGTCATCCATTTAACCGAGCCATTTGCCACCTATTTCCAATGCCACATGTCATCATTTCATAGGCCTAATCAACCTAAATTTTCATGTATCAATTTCTTTTGCTCATTAACATTTTTCTAAGACTAGATGCATATATCACCGCATCAATTACTCAATTGTAATGATAAGTTACCAATTTAGTAATTATATTCCATTAAAACAAAATTCAAGACAAAATTAACACACAGTTACATCATGATCAACAAAAACCTTTCATACCCCGAAACATGTCGATTGAGTGCATACACTATCTTGCAATGTTTTCTAAATCATGATTCATATATGTATACGAATATTATGCATGTAAATAAAATACATCTCAGAAATTCTTAAATGAAATAACTTGTATGACTCAACTTAATAGTTTAATCTCTTAATAACTTTAGGAGGCAAGATATTACAGTTACCTCTATTTCTTTATGAATTCCTTCATCTATTGAGCAATCTATAAGTGAAGAAGATGAAGTGTGTGACCAAGCACATATTAGTAGTGATTAGATACAATATTATTGATGAGCTATATGAATCACATATAGAAAATATCGAAGATGAATTCATTGAGGATAATGAGCAGGGGAATAATTGGATTTAAAAACTGATGAAACGCATCTTCTACAGTCGACAAGGGAGAAACTACCTTCCATAAGGTATCCAAGCTCTGAGTACCTATTGATTACTACCGAAGGGAAGCATGAGGATGTGCAAGAGGTTGCATTTTATGAAAATGTTAAATGTCATTAGTTAAGGTCCATGATAGAAAAGCAAGAATTAATAAAGAAGGTTTATACAAATTTGAATGGTGCCAATATGCTGACTAAAGTTGTTTCACAAAATAAGCTCGAGCTTTATTGTAAGCTTGCCATTAATAAATAATGGAGATTAACTTGTCTTCCCCATATTTAGTCAAGATGGGAAGATTGTTAAGTATCCAACCTTGTTTTGAGATCTTAGATGATGTGTCGGATAAGATCACAGTAGATAGACATCATCTCTAAAAGATAAAGACCATGTGAGAGGATCATCTAAAGATAATGGAGATGTGATGTATCATTCTCTTATCTATAGATGTATCATTCTTAGATAGATGTAATCTCTTATCTTGTTTGATGTGATGTAGATAAATGTTATCAAATAAAGTTATGTTTAAATGTAGATGTCATCTTATTGGATCATGTGATATAATTTGAGATAAGATGTGATCTAACCAGTTGAGTCCATTTAGGATTATGATTTAGCTATTAAGCCAGAGGTACCTATAAATAGTTCATTTGAGCCTTGCTCCACACAAGAGATAGAAAGTGTAGTCACAACGTCGAAAAGTGAGGAAAAACAAAGAGAGAGGGAAAACATGGTTAGATTCTCATCCTTATTTGATTGTTTTTGGGATTGATTTAAAGGTTTGTTGATTGTGATATAAATTTTGGTTTCAATCTTGAAACTTTGTATGAAAACTTGAAGTGGAGTTTGAGGGGGTGAGAGATCAACGTTTCTTGTAATCTTTATTGAGTTTAGTAGATTTATTTGATAGTTTGCCTTGTGGTTGTTCCCTTTTCACCATTAAATCTTGGTACTTATTTCGTTATTTAGTTTCTTTATATATTTTCTTATTGTTGCAACTTAAAAAGTTTTTTCTTGTCTTTAATTTTTGGTTAATCTTTTAGATAGTCGTATGTTTATCTCCCAACAGTAATACCCCCTCAAGCTGATGCTTATAATCGAAGTTTATTTCATAAGAATTGAAAATAAACAACGTGCATAGGTTTGGTGAAGATGTTGGTGATTTGATTGTTGGATAAGATGAATTGACTTTATAATAAACCCATAAAAACTTTCTCTCGATGATTATTCCAAAGTTGGCATCCCCACTTCCTATCAGACTAGGAAGAACATAATTTCTGTAATTGTTTTTCATATTATAATGTGCATTACAATTACAAGTCTTATAGATTGCTTTTGCTTAATTCTAGGAAGGGACCAACATAAGTAAGAAAAGGATTGATCCTACAATTAAGGGAAATCAATCCTTTCCTATAATCTCTCTTTTCACATTTAATAGGACACTTTCCTATTCTAACACTCCCCCTCAAGTTGAGTCGTGGGATCTCCCACACCCAACTTGGACAACACTTCATGAAACACTCGCCTAGTAATAGCCTTAGTTAGGACATCTGTCAGTTGATCTTCAAAGCGCACATACGGAAGACTGATGGTTCCGTCTTCAAGCTTCTCCTTAATAAAGTGTCGATCTACTTCAACGTGTTTGGTGCGATCATGCTGTATTGGATTCTCTGAGATGCTAACTGCTGCCTTATTATCACAAAACAGTTTGCAAGTCTCCTGTGGTGGATAGCCAATTTCAGTCAACAATTTCTTGATCCAGAGCATCTCGGCTAACCCCTTTGCAATCCCTCTAAATTCTACCTCTACACTTGACAATGCGACTACTTTCTGTTTCTTACTTTTCCACGTCACAAGGTTGCCTCCGACTATAGAAAAGTAGCCAAAAGTAGACCTTCTATCAATCAAATTATTAGCCCAATTTGCATCTGTGTACCCCTTTACCTCTAAATGCCCATTTTTTTGGAATAGAATCCCATTTCCAGGTGTGCCTTTAAGGTAACGTAAAATCCTCATGGCAACATCCATGTGTTCCACCTATGGTTTGTGCATGAACTGACTCATTATTCCAACAACATATGCTATGTCCGGCCTAGTGTGAGATAAGTAAATCAACTTTCCCACCAAAGAACTTCTATGTAACACCTCCTATATAGAATCTACAACCACCCACATATATGACAACCAATTTCTTGTACATACATTCATGGAATACATTTCTATTCAATGCCATATATATGCACATTATAAAAGTTCACACTGCTTAATATTATCATTTAAAATTAGTATTACGTCTTTATATTTACATGATAATCCAAAAAGAAAGATACACTTTCCTTTACTTTTTACATATACAATCATTTTTAACCAAAACACATTCCAAAGGTACTTTTACTCCTAATTGTTGGCTTTATTCCTAATAGATGTTTCCTGTACCTCATTTCTATGACATAAACGTACATGGATTAACACTCATGTTAAGCTTGAAAAACTTAGTAGAGAGACACTTAGTTTGGATGACCACTCATACCAGTCATCCATCAAGCATACATATTTAGAAATATCACAACTAGTATACTATAAATTCACATTCATGAACCAAACATTGATATTCAATTCTCATCGATACAAATTATCAATATAAATTCAAAGCCCATCAATACCAATTATTTACATTTTCATGTTGTATTTAATATTTATAACTATTTATTTTACTTTATGTGTTAGGCCAACACATTCCTATGGGTGCGGATAATGGGAATCGTGGATATCCAAAGGTATCAAAATTGTTGATACCTAAAATTATCTAACTATGGATACCCAAAGGTATCAGATTGTGGAGAGATAATATTCTCGAAATAAAGACATCATTAATGTCAAACTGTAGCAGTTGCACTGTAGCCCTATAAGAATGCCTATTTATCCCTCACCAAGATAATAGAATAGGCACTATAATATTTCCTTTAACCATTTGCCCATTTTATAATTCATCATATAATATTCACATAAAGTCATAAAATTTGTGTTAAAGTGCATACTATACATATATGAGTAATAAATATGCATAAAAATCAACCAAAATTATTTATGTCTTAGTTTTCATATGCAACTGAAATCACCTAATTTAGAGGTATGTAGGCTGAGTTATGAACCAAACAATGTGACTGGTATAACAAACCTTAGACAAAATTCTACTACATGATACTCTTTTGTCATATTCAACCAATTCTATGCAAGATAACACCAAAATAAGACCAAAGCATCATGTTAGAAACTATTACACTTTCAAATGAATCTTTGTATCCATTTAAACAACACACAAAGAGACATTAGAATAAGTGTAGTCACAAACCTTAAAATTGGAAAAGTAGTTCTTCTAATGCCTTTCCTTCCCTTCCTCTTTGGCTTTGCTTGAATCACAAACTAGAAACACCACAAATACATATCTCAATCCCACTTCTAACCTTACAATTTTAGTTCTTCATAAGCAAGGCAAGAAAAGGTAAAGGTGAAGAGAAAATCCCTAACTTTTAACTTTATTTCCACCTAAGATTGGTTTGATTTCTTACATGAAAAATGATGGGATGAAGAAGGTGCCATCCATCTCCCCTCTTTATATGGACATTTATGCTCTTTCTAGGCTCACATACATACTTAACTCCTGTTGGCCATATATGCTTTATTATTATAGGTCACATGTCTTAATCCAGTTGGTCCATGTCTTAAATTTAGAAAATTGCGTATTGTTCCTTCTTCCTTTAATTCCCACATTGGCCTATTATGTTGTCAATTAATTTCTTTCCCATCCATATTTCACGGCTAAGTATGCATGTCCATGCTGAAACGAACAGATTACCTATTTACCAATGCTTTTACATTAAGTACCATTATGTCGCTTACTATAATTAGATTCACTTAATTTTTTATGTTCATTTCATAATACACCCTAGACATGTTATAATACTTTTATGGTATTTGTTAGGGCCTTACATTTCTCATCATCGATTTGGTTTCCTAAGTTGCCTCTTCAATGCCATAATTTTTCCAAAGCTCCTTTATAAGCGGAATTTGCTTATTCCTTAACTGTCGCACTTCTCTAGCTAGGATTTCCTTCGACTCTTCACCATATGAGAAGTCTGGTTGGATCTTTATCTCTTGTACTAGTAACACATTATGAATCATTGAATCAATATCTCCGTAACATTGAGACATGGAATACATTGTGCAACTTAGATAGTTCTATAGGAAAAAGCCAACTTATATGCCACTGGTCCAATCCTTTTAAGGATTTCATATGGACCTATAAATCTAGGACTAAGTTTTCCCTTTTTGCCGAGTCTTAACACCTTTATCTAGGGCAAAAGTTTTAAGAAAAATTTGTCACGTACCACATATTCAATATCTTTCCTCTTCAAATCAACATATGATTTCTGTCTATCACTTGTAGTCTTCAATCTTTGCTAAATAACCCTCACTTTCTCTTCTGTGTCTTTGACTATATCAGGCCTAATCATCTTGTTCTCAGTCATTTTTGTCTAACAAACTAGGGTTCTACATTTTTTGTCATATAATTCTTTATATGGTGCCATACCTATATTGGATTGATAACTATTATTATAGGCAAATTCAATCAAAGGAATGTATCCATCTCAACTTTCTGGAAATTCCGTAACATGTGTCCTAAACATGTCTTCCAAAACCTATGTAACTCTTTCAGATTGCCCAATCATTTATGGACAAAAACCTGTGTTGCAACTTAGTTGAGTACCCAAAGCTGCCTACAAACTCTTCCAAAACCTTGATGTAAATTGTATGTCTCTATTAAAAACAATTGACAATGGCACTCCATATATTTGAACAATCTCATTCACATACAACTCAGCTAACTAATCTATAGAATAATTAGGTCAGAACGGTATAAAGTGAGCTAATTTGGTGAACCTATCCACTATAACCTATACCTCATTATGTTTTCTCTATATAAGGGGTAGACCTATAACAAAGTCTGTAGTGATATTATCTCATTTCCATTGTGGAATAGGAAGTCCACTACATCACACTTCATTACTAGCCACTAATAGTGTTGTTTCAAGTCCTAGTACATCTTGTTACCCCCAGGATGCATGGTGAACACAGCATTATGGGCTTCATATAATAACTTATTCTTTAATTCCTTTACTACCGGTACACATAATCTACTCTTAAAGTACAAACTTCCATCATTTTTCACTACAAAATCAATGCTTCCCTTCTTACACTACTTGTACAATTTGTTGCAAGTCGGCATCATCTTTTTGTGCATGTACTATCATCTGTGTCAAGTCAGGACTCACTTTTAACTGAGTTATCAAAGCTCCATCTGGTGCAAATCTCCATCTGTTATGTTGTAATGATAGTGCTAAAATATACTTTATACTCAAAGCATTCACTGCCATATTAACTTTTCCTATATGGTAGTCAACTATACAATCATAGTCCTTAAACAATTCTAGCCAATATAATTACCTCAAATTTAGCTCCTTCTAGGTGAGTAGATAATTCAAACTCTTGTGATCCATGTATACTTTACATCTTTCCTCATAAAAGTAGCGACGCCAAATTTTCAACCTCAAACGCCATTGCTGCCAATTCTAAATCATATGTAGGGTAGTTTTGTTTATGTAACTTTAATTGTCTTCAGGAATAAGCTACGACTTTCCCATCTTGCATTAATACACAACCCAGATTCCTAGAAGCATCACTATACATGGCATACTTTTTACTTGGAATTGGATGTGTCAACACTAGAGTTTCAGTAACCATATTCTTTAACTGCTTAAAACTAGATTGAAATCTATCATTCCATTCAAACTTTATACCTTCCCGAAGTAACTTTGTGATTGGAGAGAAATTACCAAAAAAAACTTTGACAAAATTATGATAATAACTAGCTAAGTCAAGAAAACTTCTCAGTTTGTCACATTTCGAGGTGGTTTTCAACTGACAACCGCCTTAATTTTACTAGGATCTACCCTGATCCCTTCCGAAGAGATGATATTATTGAGGAAAGAAACTTCCTTTATCCAAAAATCACATTGGATCAATTTAGCAAATAATTGCTTCTCTCTCAAATTGTGGAGCATAATTCTCAAATGCTGAGTATGTTCTTCTTCATTCCTCGAATAGACCAATATGTCATCTATAAACACTACAACAAATTGAACTAAGCTAAGTCAAAACATCCTATTTATCAAATCTATTAAAGCAGTTGGTGCATTAGTTATCTTAAAAGGCATCATCAAGAACTCATAGTTGCCATATCGGGTCCTAAATGTAGTTTTTGAAACATCTACATTTTTTACCTGAGGTTGGTAATAACTTGACTACAAATCAATCTTGAAGAACACTTTTGCACCTTTGAAGTGATAAAAAACATCTTCCATTATGGGTAACGGATATTTATTCTTTACATTTACCTTGTTCAACTATGTATATATAAAGTATAATCACCAAAATTCATCTTATAAAAGTCAAACCCATACATTTCTTAAACTATATGAACCAAAACCATATCAAAAATCCAAAGATCAAAATCCACCCTTACCTTGAATTTTCTCCAAATGAAGAGTTTCTTGGCTCATTTCAAAGCCCCCATGCTCCTCTTTCTTTTTCTCTCTTGAATCAACTTAAAGATTCTTCTTGAAATCCACGAAAAATCAAACCCTAACCTTTTTTTTTTCTTCTTTTCTCCTCTTCTCCACCAAAACCTCCTTCACTTCTTTCTTTTCTTTTCTTCTTTCCTTCCTAATTTTGTGCTTCTCCCTTCTTAAGAACAAAACCACACCATTTATTTATAGTTATGCCATTAATGAATGAGTAATGACCTTAATACCCTTCCTTATAAGCCTTGTAACCTTAAAAGCTTAGTGTTCTTCCCAAAATGCCCTCATACATAACTTACCCCTTTAACTCAATTTAATCCAATCAACCTATGCCATATGATTTTACTCAAATTGACATGCTAATTAATTCTACAAAAATAACATAATATAACAAAGTCTCAAAATTCATCTAATTAATAGTTAACTTAAGATTTTTTTAATTATCAAATTGAAGGAATTTGCTAACACTTCCTTCTAGAAAAATGTTCCTAATTGTCTCAAGTTTATAATGACACCAAAATCATTCAATTGGGTTCAATACTCCAAAAGTTATACCCTAAATATTTTCGGACTGTTCTTATACTAAAACATTTCCCTAAGCTTAACTTCCACCCAGAAATTGACACTCTTAGAGACTGAATTAAAATTCAATTCCATCAGAACATTTGTATCCCTATCTATCTAATTTAATCCAAATTAAGAATCATCACATTCGGATGACTAGAACAAAAGTTACGGCCTAAACACTTTTAGCTCTTACTAATCCAAGACTGAACACTAAACCCAAATTCAATTCAAAAATTTAAAGGCTTAGGGGCTAAATTAAAATTCTGTTCCTTCATATAACTTGTAATTACACGTCTCTAATTTATTTGGAAATAAAAATTAACTCAATTGGGTCTCTACAGATCAAGATATCACTAAAATACCTAAGCATGTTCAGAAAAATGTCCAACTCAAACTCTTTAATCAATCCTCTCATTTTGATTCAATCAATCTTTTTCAAATTAATCTCAAAAATCCACAATTTTCATTGAGAGTTAGGGGAATGTCTTAAAAATCTAACGCTTTAAAAATCAGGTTAATCGGATGTCGGACGGAAAAGTTAGAAGTAAAAGAATGGAAAGGGTCTGGTCACTCTCGCTAGCAGGTCGCAAGGCGACCAGTTCGCGATCGTGAGCTAGTAACTTCCAAAGCCTATATCTTTTGATTCAGAACTCCAAAATTTGCAAACTTGGTATCAATAGAAAGAAAAAAGAATGCTCTACAATTAACATAATGATTTAAAAACTAATTCAGTCTTTAAAGGGGTCAAAATCTCACTCAAAGTTTCTGTCCCATATTTGTCATCCCAAAACAGTAACTCAACTTCTAAAATTTCTATCTTTCAACCCCAAGGTCCAAAAATTTCATACTTTACATCAATGTAAAGATAAAAATACAAAATTCAACTTTCATGAGACTTTAAGAGAAAATTCAACCTTAATATAGATCAAAATTTCAATCAAAGTTTCTACCTTATAAATTCATCCTAAACAACATGAAAACTTCAAAAATTCACATCTTTCAATTCCCACATCCAAAAACGGCATATTATACATCATTGTAAAGCTATGAAAATCCTCTATAACTTTCAGGAAGCTTACTTGATCCAAATCAAACCATATCAATCCAGAATTTGCCTCAAAGTTCAGTGCACACAAACCTACCCTTATAAGCATTTTCAAACACAAAGCAAAATAAACTTAAATTAGAATGATCATAACTTTCAATCCCGGTATCGAAAAATGTCATACTTCATAGAGATAGAAAGCTATGAACAGAAGCTACAACTTTCATGAAGATTATTTTATCAAATTCTGCCTAAATCAACCCAGAAACATTCACAAATATTTCACATCAAAAAGTCAAGTCTCTGTTACTATTCATCCCAAAAAGTCAGACTTGCAATTCCCTAAAATTTAACACTTTCACTAATCATTTCTTGCT
>JANTPM010000245.1:38855407-38865531 GCA_025434745.1 Erythroxylum divaricatum | reverse complement strand
AATCAATAATCATTTACCAATGACTATCGAAACTATAATGCATGTGCAATGCTACATTTGCCTGTACGAAATCCTAATCAGATCCAAATTACTAACATACCCGACACACCGGTAACGGGATGTTACACTAAGTATGTATGTACATGCTAAAATGAACAAATTACCTATTTACCCATGTCTTTTAATTTAAGTACCATTATATCTCTTACTGTACTTAGATGCACTTAATAAATTATGTTCACTTTTTAATACACCTTAGATATGCTATAATACTTCTAGGGTATATGCTGAGGCCTTACATTCTATAGTGGCATTAGTAATGCTTTATACTAGCTTTCAATAGATGAATGGGCTACTATTAGTTACTTTTTGGGTACCCATGTGATGATATTGGAACCCAAGTATATATCATAACCATTGGTAGAGCGGCAATCACCAATACAACCTTCCCAATTACTATCCAAAAAACAATGTAGATAATATAAAGGGCTAGTTCTAAAATAAAGTCCAAGAGGGAAACTATGTTTGGGGTACCACAATAGGCATTTGAGAGCTTTCCAATGCAAATTTGTTAGACGATACATGTATTAACATAGTTTACTTACTACAAAGGAGATGTCACATCAAGTAAAGTTCCATATTATAGTGTCCAAAGATATAATGGTAAAATTTTCCATCTGAAAGAGGGTGTCCAATTGTCTCTGAAAGAGGGTGTCTAATTGTCTTACTTAATGTAGGTGTAAGCGCAAGAGGAGTATCACAACCTTTTGATTATAACATACCTATTGGATATGTAATATGTTGGAAAATTAGGCCAAGACCTGATTTGACTTGCAACAAAATAATTATGAAACTTTTTTGTATTTAATTTTTCAAAAACCAATATCACTTAAATTCTATATTGATTAACAATAAATCATAATAAAATATAAATTGTAATTAACACCTTATTTCGAAACTTGATTCTTTTCTTATTATATCCCTCAAATTGACCCTGAAATTAACTCATCTTAACCACCGTAGCCGTACAAATGTTTGAACTCTAATGATATCCACATAACAAGTTGAGAAAACTGTGTAACTACAATAGAGAGGGTTAAGCAAGGATTGTTAGCTCCCTTAAAGCTAAAACCTATTTTTAATAGGTTTTGGACATTATATTAAATTAATGTAATTTTCATTTTCATTTTAATTTTAATTTCAATTAAATTATAATTAGAATTTAAAATAATTATAATTAAACACCAATTATTCTCAAATAAGATCCAATATCTCATATTAATACTTATTTATTAAATATCTCATATTTAATCAAAAAGGTTATAATCAATTTCAATATGATTAAGATATCTTTTCTCTCTTCAAACCACTTTTTATATGTAACCTATTAGGTTCGCAAATATATTAGCACTAGATATAAATTATAACTCTAAATCATATTTAAGATTAGAATTTAAACAATTTATATCCCTATATTAAGATTGGGATCTAACAACACATCATGACTGTTTAAATATTTAGGAATGTCAAAGTGGTTTTGACTAATCTTTCTATGCATGATTTTTCATATAATTTAATCCTTTTATCATACAATGTTTTGATTAGACACAGATCATAAAATTAATGTCTACTTTATCTTGAGTCTAATCATATTAGTCCTCCACCATTAGTTATTGATTTAATTAATGACATTTAGAAGCTATTGTACAAAGCATTATTCCACCTTGACCAAGAATTTCCTTGAATCAATACTTTTGAACTTAACAAAATGTTCTTTCTAATTACTTGACGATGATAAAGAAGAGAGGAAGGCACTATAAAAATACTTGTCTAGAGAATTTGAAATGAAATATCTTGATTGCTTGAAATATTTTCTTAGGATTGAAGTTTTTAGATGAGAGAAGGGAAATTTTCTATCCTAAAAAAATATGCATTAGACTCTTTACAAGAAATTGGTATGTCAACATGTCAACTAGATGATACACCAGTTAAGGAACACTTGAAGCTATATGTAGAAGTAAACTAAACACCAGTTGATAAAGGAAGATACCAAAGGCTTGTAGGAAAGCTAGTGCACTTTTCTTACACAAGACCTAACCTTGTTATGCTTTGAGTATTGTTAGTCAATTTATGCATAATCCTAGCAAACAACATATGAAAGCAGTTATGAGAATTTTTAAGTATCTAAAATATGCTCTTGGTAAAGGAATTTTGTTTACTAAAAATACAGATTGTTAAAGTATAGAAATGTATACAGATGCTGATTAGGATAGATCAATAGAAAATAAATGATCAACTTCTAACTACTTCACATTTCTAAGTGCTAACCTGGTTATATAGAGAAGTAAGAAACAAAATGTGGTCGCTCGCTTGAGTGTGGAATTTGAATGTAGAGGTATAACACTTAGTCTCTGTGAAGCTTTTTGGCTTTGACTACTTTTATAAGATTTAGGCTATCCATTGAAGCAACCCATTATTCTATATTGTGGCAACAAAGCTGCTTGTGATATAGCTCACAATCTTTCCAACATAATCGAACAAAACATGTTGAGGTTGACAAGTTCTTCATTAAGGAGAAATTAGATGGAAAATTTTTTGAGTTTCCCACGATTCAGTTTGAGGACAATTAGTTGACATTCTTACCAAAGCAACATTGAATCATGTGTTCTCAAAATTTCTTGGCAAGTTGGGCATACATGACATTTATGCACCAACTTGAGAGGGAGTGTTGAGATTTTTTTCTCCATAATTTTTGCGATTGTACAATTATAAACATATTTTTAGAATCCTAATTTCTAGTTATAGGATTAATTATTAGCTTTTCTTCCCTTATTATACCTTATAACTAGTACGTTTCGGAGAAAGGAATAATGAATATAAGTACTTTTTTCTTCTTCTTCTTTTGCTTCTCATCTTTCAAGTCTTCCAATAGTAAATGTCTTACACCTACCCATTTATACCAGTGTTGCTCCATGCATCCCAGTACACAGTTCCCACTTCAAACCAATCCATATGGACATAACGTTCCACCATCCAAGTAATCATATCCACTAGTATAAAGTCTTAACATTGCACCACACAACCAATGCATAGGTAGTAGTATCCATATCAGTCCTCTAAGCCTCAGTCTCATCGACACAACAAGACCACCATACCTACACACAGAACAAGTCGAACCAACTTTAGTTTTCTCTTCTTAATTTTAAACATCAAAATTCAACTAAGCACATGTCCACCTCTTTGTTGTCTATTATTTCAGTCATTGGTCTCCATTAGCAATAGCTTGTATATCATTATATCAATTTAATTATTTTCAAATTTTTAATTATTCTCTTAAGTCTTATTAAATTGTTTTATTTAGTTTTTATTTTTTAGTTTTTAGTTTTTAATTGGTTGCTTTAGTTGCGTCTAGGATTAGTTTTTCTTCTTTATAGTTGCCATAATTATAGGATGAACAAAAGGCATAAATAAGATAGTGATAAGAGTTAAGTCTACGGAAAATTCAATTGATAAAAATCAATCCTAGATTTTACCTACCACTAGTAACAATCAGAAGCATGTTCAGATAATCTAAGGATGGGATTGGTCAAAAAACCACCACTAGTATCATTCGCAAGCATGTTCGAATATTCAAAGGATGGGATTGGTTGAGAAACAAAAGAGACAATTTTATTATATGTCATGTAACATCTTCATATCCACCTACAATATAGATTATTATATGTCATGCAACATCCCCATATCCACCTATAATATAGAGCATTTCGTTCTCAATGCTCACAACTAAAGGAAGTATTCTAATCTTTTACTTGTATTATATGATTAATTTTGTTAAATGTGAGTATCATATACATAAATTAAGGAAAATGTATGATTTAGGTGTGGGGAGAGTTATGGTTGAATAAAATTTTATCTTTCTTTGGTGACATATGTGATTTATGCTTGAGCTCATAAATATTATGATCTATATATTGATATTTCTTAGGGTAGCCTAAATTTTTTTAATTGTTGTTTAATCTCATTGGTTTTATTAAATGAAAATATGCTAGACTTAATGTATTTTGATATTTATGTGAGTTTTTAAGTCAAAGACTAATTCATCAAAGTTTTACTCATATAATTTTCTTTATGGTTTATGTTATCAAGCATGGCTTGTTTATACTAAAAGTTGCTTTTAATTACATTTTGAGACCATATTTTGGGTGAATTTATGCATGGAGATAATAGTGGCACTTAAGATAACCATTTTTACCTATAAAAACCTACCTTATTTTTTACTCCAAGAGAACCAATTTGAGCTTTGATCTTTCTTTTCTTGAATACTAACCTTGTTACAAGCCACTTTTTTTATGTCCTTAATAATTTTAAGCCCATACATTAAAGGAATTGTATAAAGCTTATTCGCATAAGATTTTGAATATTTCCATGAAAAGAAAATTAGTTGATTTAAGTTGTATTATTTTGATTTTTCAGTTTTTATAAAAATTGGGAGAAATGTAGCAAAAAATCCTCTTTATTGTTCTTGTTTTAAAAATAAAAAATAAAATGATATATAAATATAAATATAAATATGAAAAAAGAAAATGAAGAAAATGATAAAGTTATTGAAGAACATGCTATTTATATCAAGTCAATTTTCAAACTGATTTGAGTAAAAACTTTTGTGGATAACCTAAAACCTTCTTTTTGCTACAAATCTTTAGCTAAGCCACATTACAACACTTATTAAGCCCCTTTTATTTATGCATTAAATTCATTTTTGATGACTGGTGGAGATATGATTCATGAGCAAGCTTCTGAAAATAACTTGTTATGCTTTGGTTTAGAAGCTTAATGAATCCTAAACACTTTGTGTATAGAGTAAAATCCATGAGAGGATGTCAAGTCTTATTTCATTTTATTTAATAGAATTGATGAGATGTTATGTTTTCATTTCAAAAATGTTTCTAATAAGTGCTTATTCCCTTAATTGTTATTCTTATCTTAAACCTTTTAATGTATATTATCTTTTTAGATTTTTTGGATAAAATGAAACACTCAATTGTTATTTTATCTTAAGCATTTAATGTATACTAGCTTTTTAGATATTTTTGGATAAAATGAAAGAAGATGAGAGGTTGTTATGAGAATGATTGGTGTATTGAATTGACGTATACTTGAGGACGAGGATGAGTCCAAGATGGTGGAAATGGATAAGACATAAATTGGTTATGTTAATCGGCTTATCTCTTTTCATGTATATTGGTTTTGATGCTTAACTAATAGAATTAATATTTATTTTGTCTTAGGAGGTGATAAGTAAAGATTGCGTCAAATTGGAGCATTATTTGTGAAAGCCACAAATTGTGAAAAAAGATGACATATTGTTTTAGTTGAAAGGCAAGATTATGCCTAAAGCTATATTCACTCCAAGAGTTTTAGTTTAATTAGGAGACTTGCTCCCAATCTTATTATATAGGGATTTGGATTTGTCTAGGCGATAATCTTTGGATTATTGAAATAGTGAGTTTTGGAGTAGTAAAGAAGAGGAAAAAAATGAAGTCACATACCTCTCCATCATTATTTTTCGTTTTTCTTTGTGTTTTCTCTTCATCTATTATCTTTTCTTCTATTTTTGTGTTGGAACTAAAGCCATGTCCAAATATTCTGATTCAAGGGGATTCAAAACCCTATTTGTAATGTTGTGAGGTTTTGATCTAAACCTATATTTTATTTTAATTTAATTATTTCTTGTTTTGTGATCTTTTATTTTATGAGTAATCAATATTGATTACTATAATAAATTAATTTCATATTGATTATTCTATAGCAATTCAAAAATGCAATGATTCGTAATTGTCATGAATGATTAGTACAAGTAGTAAATAAGTTATTTATGAATTTTTATATTTTATATTTAACTTATGAGAAAAATAAATTGAATAGTTATAGTTATAGTTATCTCAATTATTTAATTTAGAGTTTAGTCTTTTCCACCAAGCTTATTGCTATTATTTAATTGATATGGAATGTTATCATATCCATCAATTTTTGATAAGTTTTAGCTTGAATATTGGGTTTGAACCAATTAATTTAGGAAAATTTTATGCTTATTATTGATATCCTTAAAGATTTCAAATTAATTTCTTAAATTGTGAAAATTATTTATTTAACCTAATAATCAATGTTACAATTGGATAAGATCTTTCTCTTGAATCAAAGTAAGTATCATTGGATTTTTCACTTTAATACTTAGTTTATTTATTTTGATTCCTTATTAAATTTAGTTTATTAGTTAATTAACCATAAATTTCCTATTTTTTTTATCAATTGAAATTAAAAATAGTATTTAGTTCTTGTGGGATTCAACACAGTTCTACAACTATTATAAGAGTTTGGTAAATCATAATTAATTTTAAGGCCTTCGACAACATGATCATAATGCCATGATTTCTCATATAGGAATATAGTTTTTGGAACTCAACACCTTAGTCACTTTGAAATTGAAGAATCGTTAAGGAAATTTGCTTTTCAACCATAGTAAAAAAAATAAAAAAATAAAGAACATCAATTTTAGTTTTGATGAAATAAATTCATGTTAAAATAGTAAAATTATCAATAAAAATTAGAAAATAACAAAATTTTAAATTGAAAATAGTGGAAGCTAGTTTCCAAACATCAAAAAAGAATAAAGGTAAAGGATGAGAATTTATATGTAGACAAGTGGGTGATGGCATTTAGCTAACTTTCCTGAACATCATGCTTCAAATTTAGATAACAAGGAAGAAGAAGTCTCGAGGAAATTTTAGTTGAGAAATTGATGGATACTCTGAGATATTGGATGACCAACTTTGTGATGCTAATCATCAAAAGTGAGTTATGTCAAATTTGCTTCCTTTGAAATAGATGATGGCATCATATAAAGTCCATCTTTCTTCATACATTGAAACATGAGTTGTCTAGTGGTTTAATACTTCATCTTAAAATGATGAAGCCGTAATTTAGTGTAACATGAGATATCTTTAAAATAATAGAGTAAAAAGTATAGTTTGTTTAATTTTTTGAATATGTAAAATTTCTTAAAGGAAGAGAGTTTTATGTGAAGTAGAGAGGAAACTATTTCCAAAACTATCTCCAACATTTGAAATTGCCAGCCTTTGACCATTAGCAACTTAAAGTTGGTCATCACCATTGTAATTACTCATAGTATAGAGTGCAGATATATCTAGATTGACTTAGTAATTGGTTCCATAATTAACCAGCTATGGATTTGAGGAGATACTCACTATGGCAAAAAGTGTTTTAAGTAACAAAAAAAAGTATAGCTATAAGTACAATTATAGTTGCCCTTTTAGTAAGGCAAAAAAATTCATATTGATACAAGAAGTGGCGTTGCAATTAAGTATAAGGCATCATAATTTTTTAATTAGGCAATAAAATAAAAAAATGTTGTTTCAAGTTTTGACTAAGGCAACACATTAGTTTCAAACTATATCATCATCATCATCATCACCCAGTCTGAAATCCCGCAATGAAACAGGATCTGGGGAGGTCCGATAGTACGCAGTCTTACCCCTACATAGTAGAGAGGCTGTTTCCGGTGGATCCGTATGCAAATGAGACAATATAAGAATGATGTGGTATACAAAAACAGTAAAAGAAAAAAAGATGGAGAATACCTGAAGGAGGATATATCTGCGAGAACCTAGTATTATATGCAGTTCATCCCTCATTGTAAACTTTTCTACACAGAGCAACGACCTCACTAATGACTAACTTTAACATATCCGCCTTGGTCTAACTCTTAAGCTTAATTTTTTTAGAAAATTGAACCTTGGATTTACGTTGTCCAAGTCCGACTCAACCAGAGACCCAATAATTATAAAAAAATAATGGTCAATTTTTAAGAGCCACTTTTTTTAAAATGGAGAAATCCTCAGTTGCTACCATTTGGATGTGCACGGAATAAATCTTTGGATTGAAGAAATAACCTGTAAATTACACCAACCGGATACTCCACACTAAGTAAACCCTGTGTGATAGACTCGATCAAGAGAGCGTCTGTAGAAAGAATCGAACACAAGAACTTTTGACCTCATGTCCCTCTATTTCACTAACTCTACCACCTCATTCAAGCACTTAATCTTAATGCTTAGAAACTCCCATATAAATTTGATACAATGGCTATTATCATAATTTTTTTCCCTTTCACCCAATTTAAAAACTCTTCTTTCCTTTGAGTAGAGTTCAAATTTAGTCTAAATGAGTTTGGTTCGAAGCCAAATGGGAACACTTTCTTATAATTAACTAAAACGATAACGTTTAAATTCAATTTCGTTAGAATGACTTTGTTAAAATTCAATCAATTCAAATTTGATCAATTAATTTTAAATCATATTGGTTTAGATCAATCTTAACCAATGTTTTAAAATCGGATCGAAAGTTAAATAAATAAGGCAAGAAATTTAATGATTAAAATATTCAATTGATATTAGATCGTTATAAAACTGTTAAAGATCGAATAAAATTATATAATTTGAAATATGATCAAAGGAGATTGTTCTTACTTATCGAAGAATTTGAAATTTAATTAAAAAGGAAAAAATTAAATAAAAATTAATTGAATATAAAACTAATTAATGCACAAAAACTGGTAAATTAATAAAAAAAATTAACTAGTTCCAAATTTTTATAGTTAAATCTGTCGAATTGGTTTTATTTTTTAATCATTGGTCTTGATTAAGACAGGTTCTAAAGTGTGAAGTTTTAGGTTATTAAATCTAACTAACCCCCAACAACAAATGGAAAAGGAGCATTACATATTAGCTAAATGCATGTAAAGCAGCAGGCATGGATGTGTTATATTATTAGCTCACATATTGTTTACCAAACATGTGCTGTGCATTGAAGGTGCGTTGTGTTCCCCACAAAAGAAGCTAGACGGGAAAAGTCTCTTTTGGTTCTAACGGCTCCATGGCCTGGCCAGGCACTAAAAAAGAAGCAGAACTCTTGCCTTTTCCAATGCTTGGATTCTAAGAAATCATTCTCAGGAATGGTGGTGTATACAATGAACAGTCAATTTCAACCATTGGTCCGCTGGGTAAAGCTGGAGAAACTACTCAAGAAAACAGATACCAGATAATTTGATTAGCTTGAAAACTATGGCAATAGCCCGGCTCGAGCTAATTGCCGACCTTGTTCGAGTTCGATCTGAAGCCAGGTTAAACTTGATTGAGTCATCTTGTTTTGGAAAAACTTTTCGAAACGATGGAGTTTTACTCTTAAGGTTTGCAAAAATGTAAGGCGAAAATGACATTGTTTTAGTTATCGGTTTGATCCAACCCGACTCCCAACATGGCAGTTGAGTCAAGTTTGAAACTCGATCGGGCTCAAATGTGATTATTCTAGACATATTTTCAAAACGACGTTGTTTTGTTGTTAGATTTTTATAAAATGATATCATTTTAAAGGTTGTTTGTTTCTATTTATTTTTATTTTTTGTTATCATTTTTGTAACAAGAAAAATAGGTAAATAAAACGTGCTTGATTTATTTTATTGTGATTTTTTGCTTTTGAAAATAAAAAAAACCATAACAGTCTTACAGAAACCAGAAAATATTGTTTATCTAAAATTTGACAACATGTTTTCTTCAACAGGAAACTAACATATCTCTGTTTTCTATCTCCATTATTAATAATAATAATAAGGTAATTATTTGGGTATAATAAAAATAATAATATTAAAAATATTAAAAATAGTAAGTAGAAACAATAATAATAATTAATAATATTATTATTAATATTAACAACAACAACAATAATAATAATAATAATAATAATAATAATAATAATAATAATAATAATAATTACTTAATAATAATAATAATAATGATAATAATAATATTAAGATAAAAAATTGATAAATTTAATAATGAGTAGAATATTTATAACAATATTCAATAAGAATAAGAATAACAATAACAATTTTTTATTTTCAATTTTTTATTAAAAATCTCAATTAAATAAATTTTTATTTTCAGTTTTTATATTACAGCTCTCAACTAAACAATTTAAAAAAACACAAATTAAAAATTAAAAACAAAAAATAAAAACAATAACAGAAAAAAAATAAAAACAATAACAGA
>JANTPM010000245.1:38819040-38830673 GCA_025434745.1 Erythroxylum divaricatum | reverse complement strand
TCTATTCATTGGACGAGGCCATGTTCAACATCATACTACCTCATCTTTTTATCAAATATATGCAAAACACAAGGAAATCCAAATGTCTTTCATTTCATCAAATGCTAATAGATTCATTTATACTTTTCATTCATTAAAAGGAATCATACCATATTTCCTCATTTAATTTCATTTCTTGCTTTTCAATTCCATTTAAAAACAAATCATTCACTATCAATTCCATTTAACTCAAAGCACCATTTTAGTCCATAATCAAATATAAACATCAATAACAAAAGCATACACACATAAACACTCTCATCCTTAACTTGCTAAATTCACCTACCTTAATCTCATATAACAATTCACATTCTTGAATTGTCTTTTTCTTTGCACATGAATAATTCACCACAAATTCTTCATCTAATGTCAATTTATACTTCAAAATTTCAAGAAAAGTTCGGGGTCCAACAACTTAAGGAAGTAACGTTTGCACGAGCACTTGGGACATAGCTCACATTGTAGAAGGTTCAAGTCATACCATCATCAAACTTCATCCTCATGGTCCCCCTATTTTGGACCTTCAACTTTTGATCACCCATCATATTGATATGGCCATACTCCCCATCTTGGAGCAAAGTATCAAACAAGGCTTGTCTTTAGAAAATTAACTAATGCGACCGAATCCAACACCTAAATCTCTTAGCCTTCCTTCACTTCACCATGAGTAACAAATAACAAAGCACCATCACCATCACCTATAACAACATTAGAGGAATCACCATCATCATCTACTTTAGTCTTGCCCTTCTTCTCTTACAGTAATTGGAGATTCTTCAAGTCCTCCATCATGTTCAAACAACGACTTTGGATGTGGCTCTTCTCCTTACAATAGTAACACTCCATGTTACTAAAGTCTTTCGCACACAATTTTGATCTACTTCTTGAGCCACCTCCCTTTTGATTCCTCCCTCTCTCGGACTCCCTCACAAGTAGTGCTCGATGACCAACACCTAGATAATTACCATCAACATATGTCATCATCCTTTCATTCTCCCTCATTACCACCATAACTTCATCTAGCGTAATCTTCTCCCTACCAACAAGCAACGTGATGATAATGGGTCCATAGGACTTAGGTAGTAAAGAAAACAATAAGAGAGCTTGTTCTTAATCAGTGATCTTCTCATCCGCATTCTTCAACTGGTCCACTAGTTGGTTTAATAAAGTAATGTGGTCCTGTAAGGTTGTACCTTCCTCCATCCTAAGCGAGTACAACTCTCATCTCAAGTATAAGATGTTAGTCAATGATTTAGAGGCAAACACACTTTCGGGCTTACCCCATCAAAGCTTTCGAATCAGTTTCATTTAAGTAGTTGTACTTGATCTCCAGAGCTATAGTCAACAGAATCGTACTAATCCCTTTCTTTTTTATCGACACCTATTTGGCATCATTTAAACTCACTAGCTTGTTTGCCTCTAAAGCTAAATCTAAATTTTATTATACCAACAAGTCATTAATAGTACTCTTCCACGCCCAAAAATTCATTTTCCCATCTAACAAGGGAACGTGAAATTTCGAATCACTATTTTCACCCATTCTCTTCTCACACTAATTCCTCCCTAAATAAAACAGGTAGTAATTTTTCCTACACAAGGATCATCCAACAACAGCTTTGATGCCACTTTGTTAGGAAAAATTACCATAACCATCACAAAAATAATAGCAAGAGAAATAAAGAGCAAGAAACTAAATCAACGCATAAGTAATTTACATGGAAAAGCCCTCTCAACTAGGGAAAAAAACCACAGTCTGAACCTCTAAGGACTAAAATCAATCCACTATAATAATCAAGAGTACAATCAATAACCAATAACAATAATAAGTACAATTATCTCTAGGTTCTAGTACAAATTGAAAACCAAATCAATTTAGTACTCTCTACAAACCTAAGAGATACCAACATCGAATACCTATCGATGATGATCTGCTTGCTCTTAATTATCTCACCAAACAATTATCATCCCACACACCAAAACAATGGAATAAACCTCTCCTTTTCTCCTCTTTTGTTTTAGTTTTTACGACAACACATACTCATAATCAAAAGGGTAAAGCCTTTTTTTTATCTCATCATAAATTGGCTTCTCCAATAAGCTAACAAAACAACCACCTTACTCACCAAGCAATGAAGCACTAGCCTTTTTTTCCTAGGGGCCAATAAAAAAACTCTTTAATTAGTGGGCCACCACTTGCAAGTAAAATAAAGTTCACCCTTGCAATATTTCACCAAGAATAATTTGGGTGTTTTACCCCTTTTTATTTTCTTTTTCTCTTTTCTTAGTTTCATTTTTATTTCAAACAATAATTAAAATAAAGCTCACATAACTAGTATTTGGGATTTAGGGAGATACACAACATACTGTATCTATTTTCAAATTTTATGATTATTTTTTTCTCAATAAGTCATTCGTGAAATTCTTTATGTTCAACAAGTTTCAAGTGTGTGTTAGCTACTTCAAAATGGCAAGATGTTCTTCTATTTTGTCTCTTGAAAAAATTGAACCATTTAAAAGTAAATTAATCAAACAATATATATCTTGTGAAAATTGACTGTATTCGAGCAGGTTCACAGTTAAATAGGATTAAAGAAACAGTAATGAAAAAAACACAGATTTTTATGCTGAAAACTCCCAAACAAATTAAGGTAAAAACAACGGGTAAAAAGAAGACACTTTACTATCAAAATTTATGAGTTACAACCTCTCTCTATTTTACAATGAGAAACACTAACTCTTTCAAAAATAGGAGAAACACTCTCTAAACTGTAGAGATTAAACTGAAGAATAGAAGACTTCCAAGATGATTATAAAACCATACTTGAAGACCTATTTATAAGCCTCACAGACGCACTTACAATTGTGAAAAAATGTTCATAGCTACCATTTGTTTTGTTTTGCTTCTTTTTACCTGCATGTGGATTGTCCACATGCAAGTTTCTTCCTGCTTTTGTTGACGTATTTTAAGTTGGTTGCCTTTATTTTCTTGGATCTGTTAGGTTCGCAATAACAATATACAAATATGCAAGAAGCCGAGTATATCTTCATAATTTTAACGATAAGAAAGAAATGAAGCATTTGTATCTCTCTCAGCGGGGCAAAAGATTTAAAT
The DNA here is from genome assembly GCA_025434745.1 of Erythroxylum divaricatum. Classification (NCBI taxonomy): domain Eukaryota; kingdom Viridiplantae; phylum Streptophyta; class Magnoliopsida; order Malpighiales; family Erythroxylaceae; genus Erythroxylum; species Erythroxylum divaricatum. Next base: position 38,827,522 of record JANTPM010000245.1, on the reverse strand, counting down.
ATGCAACCTCGTTTCTAATCCATAAGAACAAATTCTTTACTATAATACCAAAAGTTACATCATGATTAGTATCAATACTATTTTCTTGATAATAATAGTGTTGAGCTCACCATTTAAGCAGCTAACAAACATATGGGACTGTTATGCGATGAGATGAGATATTAAGGACCAATAAACATAGTGACAAGTATATTAGTCACTCATTGAACCCATATTCTAACAACAATGATGGTCGAAAATTTTATGAAAACTACATTTATGTTCAAATTTAGTATTTAAATAATTACCAAAAATGATAATTTACATCGTTAGTGTTAAGATATATGTTATATGTCTTATTATTAATTTTGACATTATTTGATAATTGGAATTTCAAGGTAATGTTGATTTGTTTCAAACTCCAATCTAGATAGGATAAAATATTCCTTGGATAAGATTGGTAGCTGATTGGTTGTAGGAAGAACTCTATCTAGTAAAGACTCCTTGTTGAATCATGTCACATTTGTTTAATGGGTATATGAAGACTTCTTAGAGTCTGACGTGACCATTCATCTGAAAAATATTATGCAGTACTTCCCTTCAGGTGTGAGTGTTGTTGAGGTACTTCAGAATTGTGTGTTGTTCATGTGTCTTCAGTTATGACTCTTATTTTGGGCTATGTGGTTAATAATTTTCTTTGTGTAGTTGTGATTTTGTCTTTTGGCAATTGTGTGAATCAGCTGTGTATTGTATTCTACTCTTTAACCTCATTTAAGGGTGGATCTTTGGAGCTGTAGTTTTAGTAATCCAAACTATGTTTGACAACTGCAATTTTGGTGATTTTGAGAAATCTTTGTTGTTGCGTTTCATATACTAACATGGATTTTTAGACAACAATCTTTCTTTTAGAGGAAAAACGTGTTGAAGTTTTTGTGTGTGTGCAATTGGGTTTTTGGATATTTTAAGTGATCTTTGATAGTAAATTTTTTGGTGATTATGTCCAAATTTGTATCTATGTTTTTGTTAGGTTTAATGCGATTTTATGGACTGAATTTGTGTTATTTTTTTAGGGAAAACGTGCAAAAAAATTGTTCATTGTTTAGCAACGTTTATTTGCATTTTCGGTGAGCAATTGGGCGCTTTATTGATCTATAGTTGCACCTACATTTTTCTTAAATGGGTGTAAATTTTCTGGGCTATTGAGTTATTGTTTTGATGTGTTGATTTCACGGGGATGTCATCCAATCTGGCAGCTACGTTTTTTAGAATTCGGTGTGACCATTATGGATATTCATTGTTGCTGGATTTTTGTGTGAAACCTCCAGAAGTTTTCGTGAGGTTATAGCTCCATTGTGTGCAACATTTCAGTGATGAAACAATTGTTTTTGTTGGTGATTTTTCTGCTGCTGTGCATGGGATGATCTAGTGACAATATTGGAGGTTTACAACAAATTTCTTAGTGGACAACTTTCTAATATTTCGTTGAGGAAGTTACATTGTTAAGAAAGTTGTTTTCTTTCTTAAATGTTTTCGTTTATGTTAAATTTTATTTAATCACTTAAGTTGTTTATTTTGTTTCGTTATCATTAAAAATTGTTTGAGAAAATCCTCTGTTGAGATTAGTACGAGGTAGCCGTACTGTTGGGTGTAAAATTCTTTCATAGGGTGTAAAGATAATAGATAGTGTTAAGGGTTGAGTGATGTCAGCTCAGTAAGGTCTTGATAAATCTGTTGTTGTTATTGAAAGAATTAAACTAGGTGAGGACTCCACAGATGTAGGCAAAGTATGTGAAACTGCGTTAACAAATTTCAATGCTGATTTGTTATTTCGCTTTTGATTGTTTAATTTTTCTTTTTTTATTGTGTTAGAAACGACTGTGATAAAATTTAAAAGTTTACGAAATCTTTACTACCCCTTCGGTTCTTCAGTTAGCTTCATTTTTGGTAGTCATATAGATATATAAAGTTCAAATGCCAAAATAAGCGTGAGGATTATCGGTAGAGTAAATTAAATTTCTCATCATAATCTTTAGAAAAACTTTTAAGGAAAAGAAAGGATAAATTATAGTATGCTCTTTGTGCCATTTTCTGAAATTTCCTTTATGGTTGATTTGTTCTAAAAGATTCTTATAGTTTGATAATTAGTAACATTATTTTCTTTGTATTTACCAGCATAATAATTTGTAATATTTTAAATTAAAGTTCCCTCAAATAAGTTCTAATATTCCAATAGCTGCATCAGGAAAGAACCACTGTATCGGTACAAATGGGAATACATAAAATTAAATATATATTACATAATTTTTATTATGTTTTAACTTCCCAATTTTAACCAAAGCTACACCCAACATAAATGTGGTCCATATTCATACAGGTCACAGTGTCAACAGGTACGAGGAAAGGAATCTGCACGGGTCAAAGCAAGCAAGCAATTAAGCTTCATAATAATATTGTCAGAGTCAACTTGTTAGTATTGAGAAATCAGTCGTACCAATCAGAAGAGCCTTGATACATATTTAAATAGACTTTACCAATCAGAAGAGCCTTGATACATATTTAAATAGACTTTCTTTAATCTTAATATGGATTCCATATCAATTCCTTATATTTAATCCGCCAAGGAATAAGCTAATCGAAAGATATGCAAACTGAATTACGCACTTATATGTAGTTAAAAGATCTGGATAACGTAGAATGCCTACGCGTGGCGTGTGACGATATGAAGCTATTCCTTGTAAGACTTGGAAGCAAACTCGCCCACTTAAATCATATAGTCCCTGAACTCTATAATTATTCTAGACTTTGTTATTATCATCATATTTATCCACAAAAAGCGACGTTTAATTATGCCATCTATAGAGAGTTCATAAGTTGTCATTCATAGGTATATATCAAAGTGTTGTGAATGGATATAATACGGGATGACGACCATATCTTTGTCCTCCACAATTAGCCGGCCAACCCCCTCGACATGCCCTTATCTTACACGTATACATAAATTTAATAGCTCAATAATTCTGTTCCTCTCTCTCTTCTATTATGGAACAAAAGTCCTAAATTTGGACAGAACTGAATGAATCAATTGGCTTCGGAATAGTTATAGAGCATTTTCCTAATTTTTTAACAACTATAATTGAGTCACACAACACAACTCCTCAATATCTTATCGAGAGAGGATTCTGGCTTTTGGATTACCTGAAGGAATACTTGGAAATATTAATGTAGTAATTTTATAGAATCTGTTAGGATATATGTTATATATCTAAATAATTAATTTTATCATTATTTATTAATCGAACATATAAGATATTAATTAAATAATGACTTGGATTTAAAAATTATTGGGGATAATATTCTAGTTGAAAAAAAAATCGTATGTTGGTTTGAAGTCTATCTTGACTGGATGAGTGATATATTATGTTGGTAAAGAAGGAATTTTCAGCAGCAAATTTCATATTTTTTAAATTGGTATTTGGAGAATTTTTCGGTGGACTTTGCAGGCCTGAAAAAATTGGAGCTTGAGCTTATCAATGTCTTGGGGGGCCAGAAGACATCTACTTCTCTACTTCCCTTGCTAGTTATTTTGATATGAGCATTAATTGAGCATGTCATATATATATAGCTGAAGTTGCATTTATTTTTTTTGATTGGATATATACGGTGGTGGTTTAATTGTGTGTTGAATCAACACTTGTACTTCTTGATTGTGCGTAAAAAGTCATATGAGGCTCTCTTGATTCTTATATGGATAATGTAACTTATAGTGGTTCTCTATTGGTTTTTTTTTTTACGCAATCCAAGCTGAGTATGTGTGCTGCACTTTTCATGATTGTGTATGGTTAACAGGTTTGTGAGTGCAGCTGTAATTTTCTTTTGAGAATTGCAAGACTCAGCTGGTTATCTTTATGCTGGAATTTCTGTGGATCATGTCACTTAGGCTAAGTAGTTTTGTTTTGTGTTTTCTTTGATTTATTGTCGATAATTAGGTATTTAGTAGCTGTGACTTCCGCAAAAGTCTTTGTGACTTGATTATGAGTTTTGCGTGCTCATTGTTGTTACGATGACTTCTAGATTTATTTCAATGCAGCTGAACTTTGCGGAAAGTTATTCTTTTCTTTTATCTCAAGTATATTGTCGTTTAGTTCTTAGCTGATTAAGTACTTAAATTATTTTTGTTGTCTTTTAATTAAAAAGAGTGTTGAAAAAATCCTTTGTGAGGTTAGTACGAGGCGACCATACTATTAAGTATGAAATTCTTTCACAGGAAGTGAGGTTAAAAGATAGTATCAAGGGTTGAGTGGTGTCGGCTTAGTAAAGCCTTGGGTAAATTTATTGTGCTTCGGTGGAAGTTATTGAGTTGGATAAAGGTCTCGCAGACGTAAGCAAAATGTGTTACACTGCGTTAATAAATTCTAGTGTTGATTTACTTTTAGTTTTCTTAATTTTCTAATTTTTTATTTGTTAAAAACAAATCGAAAAGTTTGCAAAACGAAAACCCCTTTGAGTTCTTCTCATGACCCAAAGGTTTCGTTCATTTTTTAAACAGAAATGAGTGCACTAATCGTTTTCTAATAAGTCAGTCAGTTTATCATATATGATTATGGATATTGATTCTACCTATTGACATTAACTTAATAATAGAATAGTAGATCCAAAGTTTCTTAATAGGAAATGGTCCTGCCACGCATGATCGACAAATTAAGCCTTAATGCAACCTTTGTTTTTACTTGGATAATTGTTTATGCTTGTCATCAATGTCTTGTCGGTGAATTTAGCTTCGAATCAAATCACTGTTGATTGTTTAATGTAATATAAAAAATAGAAAAATATGTAAGGTTTGTAATCGCTATTAATTTAAAATTCATTTTTATTAAAAAGAATGTTTTTTTTTTGTTAAAGTGACCCTAAAACTAATATTTGTGGTTGCATAAAGCATGCCCTAAAAAAAGAAAGTAGCAACACATAATCATATGACAAAATTATTTTATGTTCTCCACTTGAAAATTATTTAAAGTAAAAACCCTTATCATTTCACATACTTACAACATGTGTACCTCATAAATTGTAATTATCTTACTTGAAATTTAAATTATATTTCTTTAAAAAATTATAATTGAATTTGTATCAATTTTTTTAAAATAGATAATTATAAAAAGATAAAGCTTCCAACATTCATCTACTATGGCATGAAGAACCAAGACTATAACAGTAATTTAAACATTTCACTTTTTTACATGAAAATGCAAAAGAAATCACCCTTTCTTCAGTTATAGAGATATAAATAAGATCTATGAACATTTATATCTATAAGGAAAGAGATCTATGAATCACAAAAAAATTGCATTTATAATTATTAGTTGCAGGCTGCAGCATACAAATTCGAGAAACATGTAAAAAATTTAGAAGTATCCGACTACAATTTATATGTGTAAAGAAAGAAATCTATGTGTCGCTAAAATAAAAGATTACATTTATAATTATTAGTTACAGTATATAATTTCAAGAAACATATAAAAATTTTAAAATATCATACTATAAACTCAAAACGCCTAATGTAAAAGGTTCGTTACATTTTGTACCCTTCTCATTGCTTACAAAAAAAAAACTTTCAAAATACGTAAAAATAATATTTGAAGTCATTTTTGTTTCTTATAAATAGATTTTGTATGGTGTTTTAATTGTTATAATAAAATTTTAATATTTATAACTTTAAAATCAAATTAATTATTTTACAATACATACACGTAAATAATAGTTATATTATGATATTGTTTTATTAAATATGATAAATTTCTTATAAATATATGTTAAAATATTTATCATATTTTATTTTTTATAACATACATTAACTTTTAGTAGTTTTCTTCATCATACTATAACATATATATTTTTATAATAATTATAGCTTTCATTATTTTACACATTGATATACTAGGATTAAAAAAGAGATTAATTCCTTTTAAGGTTTATATAAATAATGATCAATATTAACTATATATACATTGCATAGATGTGAAACCAAAAAGTTTAATTGGTTTGATTTCATGATGGCATGAGAGAGGATAAATAGTGTGTATTTACTATTTGCCCTATTTGAGACGAGTTAATGAATTACTTAATCTAATTAATAATTATGATAAATTCATATAAAATTAATTGAAAATACATAAATAATAAAATAAAGTTAGAAAGAAAGACAAAATTTATTCATAGTTAAACAACTCTTAACGTCATAGATCTTATGTATCGTCAAGCTCCATTAAGTATTCAATGTCTTTTTTTTTTTCAATGGATAAAGAATAATCTTTCATATAATATTTCTTTTTTACGAGAGAAGAAGAACCCTTATAGATCTTATGTATCGTTAAGCTCCATTAAGTATTCAATGTCTTCTTTTTTTAATGGGCAAAGAATAATCTTCCATACATGTTTTATTTTTCACAAGCGAATAAGAACTCTTGCAAATCTTGTTTAAAAGATCACCCTTATAATGTGTGATTTGAATAATTTCTCCAATTCTAGACTAGTACAATTATATATAATTCAAAACCCCCATTTTGTACTCATACAAATTAACTAAGTTTTGTTATAGTTCTAACAATACATGCATATACTCAAACCATGATATTGATTTCTTTCTACATATGGATACAAATAAATAACTGATTTAAATATTATATATTTATGTATGCAGTAAACTATAATTAATGATAAAACAAAATTATGATTTCACTTTTAAATAACTCAAAGATAAATATATATTAATATCTAAAATATATTTGAAGTCAGTTTACGTCTTAAAATGTATATTAACTTTTTTAACTTTTATATTATGTATAATTGTTATGATGAAAGTTTAAGACTTTGCAGATTTAAAGTTTATTTTGTAGAAACTTTAAATTATGTATAATCATCTATGTAATTTCTTTTACTCATTAAATTTTTGTGTATTGTTAAGGCAGATACTTTACGCGTCTAAAATAGATATAATTAAGATTAAATTAAATTAAAAATTTTAAAATTATGTTATTAGGATAAATAAAATTTGAATTTACAAATCATAAAGAAATAATTATATTAGATAAAAATTTTAATAGTAAAAAATTAAAATAAAGAATCATAACTCCTTTATTAAATACAATATTAAAAAATATAATGCCTTTATTATATGTAAATCATTGGTAAAGTCAAAAAATTATATCACTAGTTTTTATAAATTATTTATTATAATAAATATTATTTATTATAAATAAATTGTAAACAACTAGATTATAATTTGAAACTACTAACAGCTTGTTTAGTTGGATGTTAATGAATGAAATGAAATATAATAGAATGGAATAATTTATAATAGAATGGAATGTAATATAGTGAAAAGTTGTTTGAGAAAGATAGAATGGTTCATAATTTAACGTAATAAAATGTTGTTTAGAAGATGGATGAAATGAAATTGAATGTATAATAAATGACTATTATACCCTCATATAACATTCCCACACAACCTAGAACTGAAAATGCACAAACACTCAAATGTTATAGTTTTAAAATAGCAAAAACCTGTGACTTACTGACAAACAATTAAAGCACGGTTGTGACTTGAACAATAATTTTTTATATATTTTATATTTTAATTAATAAAAATTTTATCATTTTATTATTAATTATATACAATTTATTATTAATTATATAAATTATTATTATTAATTATTTAATAAATTTTATTATATTAAATATTATTATATTCTATTTGATTTATATTTAAAAATAATTTATTTTTATTTTTATTTATATAGAAATATATTTGTGATTTACCAAAAACATGTCAGGGTACCTTGACAAACAATTAAAGTATAAGTTTTATATATTTTTCTATTTTTATTAACAAAAATTTTAATAAAAATTATTTTATTGTTAATTATATACAATTTATTGTTAATTATATAAAAAATATTAATGTGTTGTCTTGGTTGTTATTAGGATAGGGTAAGAAATAATTTGTATTATGAAAATTTATTCAGAATATATTAGGTATTATATATTTATTAGTTTGCGTTCAATCCTAAACCTCCCGAATCGGAAGTTTTTTATTTCCACTATTTAGGGTAGAATAGAACGTAATATGAAACCTTCCGTTTCCATCTCATTCTATTCTATTTTATTATAAAACTTCATTCCAAACGATGAAACTGTGTTGTGTTCCATCTCATTCCATTATAAAACCCTTAACTATACAGACCCTGAGGAATTAAACAGAAGAGCTAACTGTTAGTAAGGATTCTAATGTAACAGTGAAGGATAAGCTAATAGAGGGGGAAAATCTAGGCTCTTCAACTACTATATCTTCATTTAGAATAGAGTGTTAGCTCGAATTTGAAGGATAAGATAGTTGATTTCCAAGCCTAAACTACTCAACTTTCTAAAAACATGATGCAGGGGTGGAGATCATCATAAATTGTAACTGAATTAATGCATGAAAGTTCCAAATCCTTGACTGAACAAATTA
>JANTPM010000245.1:38786182-38796826 GCA_025434745.1 Erythroxylum divaricatum | reverse complement strand
GTTGATGAACTTTGAACATGAATTGTTGTTGCTTATAAGTGAGATATTATGGAAAAAGGAAAGATAAGATTTTTATGAATGATGCGAATTAGTTGTAAGGGATGAGTCAAATGAGTAGCGATTAGGGAGTTTAATGCAGTGAAGTTAGTAGTTGAATGGTTATGCTCATGACTTTCCAAGTTGTACATTACAATTCTAAGTTTCTCATAAGAGTGAAATTGGGTTTCTGACTTTAGTGGAAAATCTGGATTGATCTAGGCTAAATTAGACAAAGTTGTCTCTTGAAAGTTGTAGCTTATCTTTCGAGCTTTCCATTGATATAAAATATCAAAATTTTGGACAATGGAGTTTAGAGATATGATCATTAGAAGTTTGTGATGCTGTTTAGGATGGAATTTCGGGACAACTAAATTGATTTAAAATTTTGACCCTTAGAGAGGCAAAAATTGTTTTCTAGGTCTTCATGGAAGTTGTAAGTCTAGAAGTCCTTTTCAAAATGGTCTTTTAATGACCTTAATCCGATATTTGTAGTAAATGTTATGCCTTTTTTATCAACATAGGTCGGAGAGGAAAAGCAGGAAGGGAAAGTCACGATCTCAACTTCGTAGAGTCTCGAAAGTCGCGATGCGCGATCGCGACTTCACGGCTATGGGTGCACGATCGTGATCCGTGGGTCCTTGCCCTCCCAGCCTGAACATGTTCTACTCTTTTGACCTTAACTTTATTGTCCGACCTCCAAATGACCTAATTTTTGAAGCGTTAGATTTCTAACAGATTCCTCTATCTTTTCAAAAAAATTTATACCTTTTGGTATTAATTTGAAAAAGATTTATTGAATCAAAGTGAGGGGATCGTTTGGAAGAGTATGAGTTGGATATTTTTATTGAACATGCTTCAGTATTTTGGTGATATTTTGTTTTGTAGAGCTCAAAATGTGATGATTATTATCTCTAAATAAACTAGAGACACATAGACACAAATTATCTGAACGAATCAAATTTTAATTTGGTCCTTAGGAATTTCAATTTCTGGAGTAAAAATCGGCATAGTGTATTGTTTTAGTTTAATAACAGTCCGAAAGTGTTTGGGCAATAACTCCCAAATTTCTAAACCAAATGGAATGATTTTGATGTCTTCAGAAACTTAAAAAAATGGAAACAAATATTCTGAAGAAGTCAAATTGAAATTTTAGTTAGAAGTTTCCCAAAATCTATTCTAAAATAGAAGAATGAGTTTGTTCAGATTTTGTGACTTCGAATGTTGGGCTCCGAAAACAGGGTCAAACAAATGTGACCATGTTTACCATAGTAATCACACAAAAATGATGAGTGATAGTTGTTATGATTTTTTCCACTTAGCAATTTCTTGATGTTTTGGCTATAGGTACTATTGGATTTACAATAGAAGTTTTTGTATGGCCTGATATTGTTACTTTCATTGTATCCTATTTTGGCCTTACCAAAAATGCATTTACCACTACTAAGCAATGCATCAAGATTCTTCTTCCATCAACGAAATTTTCCAGTACTTTTTTCAAGAGATAAGATCTTTCCATCACTTTTTTTCTTTTCAAGTTCTAAGGCGGCAGCTTTTTCTTCTCACTGTTTTACTTTATCATAATCATTTTTTAGCAACCTATTTTCCCATTTAGCTACTCTTTTTTGAAGAGCTTATTTTTAAAAAATCTTTTGCTTATAGTTAACCTTAAGATACATATTTTTGGACGTGAAATTCTCATTTGCAAATTCTAATGATTTAATCTTACTCTTCAAAGATACATCATTGCTCTTGAACTTCTCAACTTCTTTGAAATACTTCATTGTCAACCTGTTATAATGATCATACAATTCATGATATGCATTTTTCAGTTCATCAATTTCAATATCATAGTCAGAATAATATACCTTATTGTCTCCTGATTCAACTATGAAGCAAATGTTGTTGACTTCTTCTGGCTTTTCTTCTTTAAAGTTTTCAGAATCCTCATCTAACTAGGCTGCATTCATCACATGCTTTCTATATTTTCTATTTTTTGACTTGTCCTTTTGAAGTAGAGGACATTCAGATCTTATATGTCCATGTATTTTACAGTGATAACATATAATTTATTGTTTTGTGTATTGCTATTGCTGCTGCTACCTTTTGAAAAGAACCTGTTGTTTCCAGCTTTTTTATTCCCTTATCTTTTCTTCTCTAGCTTCTTTTTATAGAAGCGGGCATGTTTTCTAACTATAAAGTTGAACTTGCCATCTACATCTATTTGTAGCTTAGTGTCACTTTCATCACTGTTTGATTCATCAGTTGTTTTTAATGCTATTTCTTTTTTGTAGGAAGATCCTTCATCTCGTCTAAGCTCGGTTTCATGTATCATCAAATTTCCTCATAGCTAGTCAAGTGAAATAGTGTCTAAAGCCTTTATTATTTGTAGAGATATCACTTTAGGTCTCTATTCCTTTGGTAGTAACCTTAGAATCTTCGTTACAAACTTGTCATTGGGATATGTCTTTCCTAAGTTCTTTAAGGTTGTGATGATGTTGTTGAAGCGTTAGAAAACTTCGTCTATGGTCTCTCCCTGTTTCATGTCAATATTTCGTATTGATAAACTAAAAGAATTATTCTATGCTTATTTACCTCATTCGTTCCTTGAAATGTGACTTGTAGTTTGTTCCACATTTCTTTTACTATAGAGCAGAAAGATATCTTTCCATATTCTTCTGGGGACAACGCACACATCAGGTGATGTTTTACCATAATGTTTAATTATGCATTTCTGTTGTTAGTATCAATCCATACTTTTACATTATCGGAAGTGGGACTTGTAGCTCTAACTCTAAATGCTTGTTATACTTCAATATCTACATAGTGGTGATATATGGTTATTCTCCTTTTCTAGTATGAGTAGTTGTTTCTATTAAGTAAGGAGGCTCTGAAACAGATTTTCCTTCAAAATCTCTCAAATTGTTTGCCATGATCTATCACATGCTATAAAATACAAAATGTGAAACCTCGCTCTATTAACAAAAGATAAAGAAAACACATGCAAGAGGGGGGATGAGTTGTGTGTGACAAAATTTTGATTTTGCAAGTTACTTTCAGTTCAAAAAGAAATGACAGGAGCCTGTCTATAATTAAAATAGTAGGAGCTTGTTGTGTGATAGGATCCTATTTAAATTGAAGGAGCTTGTTAAGCGATAAAAAGCTCACCAAATGATATGACCTTACTAAATGAAGAGTTTTGTTAAAAATAATTTAAAACGGAAGGTGTATGTTAAAACTGAAAAGAACCTCTTGTAAGTTGAAAGTAGAAGGAGCCTGTTATAAAGTGAAGGGCCTCTTGCTAAAATGAACACACACATAATATAATGCAAAAATTTAAAAGTTAAGAGAAGAGAGAGAAGCACACAATCGATTTAGATTAGTTTGGCTTACAACCCAAGCCTACGTCCAGCTACTAAGTATCTAACTTAAGTGTTTCATTACAAAATCAGGTAGTAATTTGACGAGCCTTTCCAAGCTCACAAGTTTATATTTTTCAAAGTTCTTCAACCTTCCACACTAGTAGTATTTCACTAGCCTTTGTAAGCTCTCAAATAAAAAATGAGGTTTGCTCGATATAAGCTTTAGTAATATCTATCAACAGAATTTTACTTTTTAATGCACAAGAGAAATTTTACTAACATATCACTTTCAAGAATGTATATGCTTTTTTATGAATTTTGACAATATAGTTTCGCAAATTCTATATCATTCAGTTCTACTTGTTCGTAGTTGTATTGACTCTTCCTTAAATAGGCATTTCCTTCAACTAGCCATTGCTTCACTTGTATCCTTAGTCAACTGGATCTGTTTGAATCTAAATAATTTCAATGTTTATATTTGCTAAAATTCTTCTAATGATCACGAAGCTAATATGTGACCTTCATAATTAGTAGGATCCTTTTGGATAAACCATTTCTAATAAAGTAAGTTCATAAAGAAGGTTCCTACCAGAAGGGAAGTATATATCATATGATTTATTTCGTGTAGAGAAAAATTTGTCGTTGCCTATACATAGAAATAAATCCATTTTGAATTTTGAAATATTATAAGGCCATCATCAAAATCATTAAAAAGCCTTAAGCTAACATAGTCCCTAAATGAACAATAATTCTGGCATTTTGTCATACTTGGAACATGGACCACTCACTTCAACTAAATATACAATTGGCTACCAAAAAAAACGTAGCTAATTGTTTCAAAAAAATTTATAGTTATTTGTAACATTTATGTTTCATTGCAAAAAGCTTAATCAATTTTTCGTAGCTGAAAATTATAGGCAATAATTCCAAAAATTGTTGACAAAATGTACTAGTTACAAACTTTTTAAACTAAATCATTACAAAAACATAACTAAAAATCAAATGTTGGTAGGGAAAAATTAGGCACCAAATGATTGAGAATGTAAATAAAATGTAGCCAATAGTTTTTGGCTGCATTTTTCTCTTTACAACTATATAATATTAATTGCGTTTTTCATAACTAGCCAAATGTCAAATTTTATTTGCTAAATGTTTCATAACATAAACAGATTTTATTTGCTATGTTAAATGTTATTTGCTACAATTTTAATATTGTCATGAAATGTTATTTATTACATTTTTAATCCATGACATTGAACAAAATGTTTTGTATATAATATATCGACATATATTTTATTATGAATTGTTTGATAACTATTATAAAATTAAATCATAGAAAATATTATTAATTCAAAATGTTGAGCATTGAATATATGAAGCAAAATTATATAAATATCATTAAATTATACTAACAAACAAAATATAACATTAAAGGTTAACTATTTGTTCATATATAAGATGTTAATGACAACCTAAGCAGTTCTTATAGACAAAACAATAAATAAAAGTTTACTTGACAAATTACAATATGTTTGACATACTAAGAAAATGTCAAAATTACAAAATATTAGAGTATAACCTGAATGACCTTCTAATCTTTTCTATGTCCATGAACTTGTAATCAAATCAAACACCACATAGCTTTACCGTTCACAACATAATTAGTCAACAGTTGCAAACACTGAAAACACCACATTACTTTACCATTAACTACATAATTAACCAATAGTTGCATCTTCATTAATTCTATAATATGAGAAACAAATATTACAATTAAATTATAATAAATATAGGAAGTGATAGAAAAAGTATAGGAAATAGAATTAATACCCTTCACTTTTCTCTTAATTTCAATCAAAGTCTGGGCTAAGTAATCTTTTGAATAACATATCATGTTTTGTTAATTTTATTAGGGGTTTTGTCCCCCGGGTTACTTCAGCTTGAAATACAACCTTAAACTTGTTGTTTTCCTTTTAAAGGTGCTAAATTATTGTTTTATATTTTGAGGTTGAAACATCTAGCTTAAGGTCATAGCAAAGGCCTTTTATATAACTGAAATGAGTACTAAGTATTGTATCATAAATGTCTTCTGCATTGGGCTCATTCACCTTAGATATAGACTTCTCTAATAACTCTTACATCTTATTTTAAAATTAAAAAACAATATTTAAACCACATATTACTATTTACTACTACATTAATAAATGAACAAAAATATTGAACAAACTTTTATACTTACGTAGTTGTTTTATACTTCTTCTGACACCCATCCTTTATCTTTCTTATAGTGAGTGACTTTATATAGTGATATTCTATCAAATTCTTGTCCATGTAGTTCTTTCTCACTCTATTTTATGAAACAAAAAAGGTATAATAAATAATGTAGTTTTCATTGATTTAAATATAACTTACAAACATTGATTTTACATATTCATTTCGGACAATTACAAATGACTTTGATCCTTGATTATGAGTTGTTTACATTTTTTTGATAGACTAACACTTACCTTCTCAAAATTTTCCTAAATCAAGAAAAAAAACATAACCTAGTTGCTAAATCATCTAATTAGATTAATGCAAGCAAATGTGAAGGCAAAGAAGACAAACCTGAACTTTCTGGTTAGCCTAATAATCACACAAACTATTTTAATTTTCTTTAAACATTTGTTCGGAAACATTCATTCGTGCATCCGCATCAGAAGGGAAAGATTTATAATACTTATACAACTTGAATCGATGATCGATAGTCCTTTGTTTTAATAATGAAGTAATACAGTTTGAAGCCTTTGGATTCTCAATACATAATATTCAATTTCAACTATGAATAATCAGTAAAAATATAATTATTCTTTTGAAACACTATTGCATAAAGTTAAAGATTTTGTATAATTACCGAAACTTTTTTTAAAGCATTTTCAAAAGAATTATCTTCCTTCAAAATATGGGTGTTTTTTAATAAAATTTTAACCTTCAACATCATCATAAGTTTCTAATCCAACATCTTAGAGATGCTTTAAATCATTAATTAGTGGGTGCATGTTTACATTGATATCTTTACCAGGAGTAATGGGTCCTGGAATAAGTAATCAAGAAAAAGGCTCCTTCATACACTTCGATGGGGTTAATTATATGGACAATAATTAGCGGTCACATGCTATAAGAAGTACTCATATTATTAAATGAATTAAATCCATCAAAGGCTAACCCAAGTTAAACATTACGATAATCTTTTGTAATCCATAGAAACTTCCATCAAAGTCTTTCCATGCCTTTGAGTTTGTTGGATGACATATAATGTTATTACTAGTGCAATTGTTTTTTTCTCACCTCATATCTATAGTTGTTTTTATTGACATAAAAAGTCTTTGTAATTATGATTTAATAGGGAAGTATCTCAATATTTTGTGAGTTATCTTTTTCCCTTTTCCATCATCTACTTTCCACTTTGATGTACCATAAATAATACATTTTAAAGATCTTTAAACTCTTTCCAAAAGATAACACAATTGTACTTATAAGTATGTATTGATATACATTGATATACATCATAATCTAAGGTCATCTAACAATTTTTTTTTGCTTTATAGTAATGCTTAAGCAATTTGTGGCTAATTAGTAATGCATCTTTAAGCAAGTCAATCAACATGTCAAAAGATTTGTTACTCCACCTATTATATACCTTTAAGTTAAACAACTTCACAACAAAAGATAGTTGGGAGAAATTAGAGTACTCTAGATATAATTCTTCTTTTTCTATTTTCAATAACTTCTTAAAATTTTCTTGTGTAATTCTACCTAATGTATTAGGAAAAGTATTATCATCTATAGTCTCCATATAATTCCCCACATCCTCTAACATCTCTTTAATTCCATCATTTAGGTCTTCATTATTATCACTATCATCCACATCATGATTGTTATCACCATCATCACCTATGTCAAAACTTCTCGCATTATTTGCTTTAGAATGTTCACCATGTTAAATCTGTCAAGTATGTAATTTATTTATGCCTTGGATTAGCAATTCACTATATACATCTTAACTTTGATTGCTAAAATTTAAAAAATCTATACATGGACAACAAATTTCACATTGTAAACCTATTTGATCTTTTACAAATTTCATGAAAGTCTTCACTCCTTCTAA
Source organism: Erythroxylum divaricatum (assembly GCA_025434745.1). NCBI lineage: Eukaryota > Viridiplantae > Streptophyta > Magnoliopsida > Malpighiales > Erythroxylaceae > Erythroxylum > Erythroxylum divaricatum. The sequence continues at coordinate 38,789,281 of JANTPM010000245.1, read as the reverse complement.
GTATTGACTGGACCCTTTCCAAAGAGTCATCCAACTTTTGTCCATATATCTATACAATTATAAGTTACTAAATTACTAAATGTAATTTAAGTTGTAAATAAACAAATGGTAAATCAAAATTGATATACCATGTTTGTATTCTACCAAAGAATGCAATTAGTTGGCAGATTGTGACGAACCCTATAATAGGATATATGACAATATAATCTTACAAAAAGCATATGGTGAGAAACACTATTAAATGAAAACAAATATAGTATGTTGTCATCTAATTTGTATGTGAATAGGAAATACGATAAGGAAATAGGAAATACGATAATTAAATTAGGATTAATGTTTATGTCGTATGTAAAACAGATTTAGTGTATATTATAATATGCTCAAAGTTGTTAACTTTGGAGCTCTAACTAATGTAGTTGGAGTCATGAAGGACAAAATTAGAAAAAATGTAGTGACAAGTATTATCTTAATATATATTGGGAAAGGCATGAAGCATCAAGGGTGAATGAGTTTAGATATACACATTGGAGGTGATTTTTAAAAGAATGTTGAAGTAATAAAAATGAAATATATGGTTGAATGCCTAAGACGTTATTGTTTAACTTAAGTCTTAAAATCAAATACTTAGAGTGATGATGAGGAGTTGAATACAAATTAAAGCATGTTGATGAATGCCTAAGAGTTTGTGATTTTTACCTAGTGTTTGATATGAAATGCATGAAATTGCCTAAACTAATATTCCTCTCTTTCCAAATTTTATATACTAACATACCAAAGAATATTTTGAAGTTGATAAATTCCTCCTTGCACATTCATCTTCCTTTAGTAATTTCACTTTAAACTGATTAAATTCTATATCATCAAATACAAAATCATTAAAATCATTTCCTAACTTAGAGTAGAAGACGAACAACAAATACAAAACATAGACTTTACTTAAATGTTTCGATTAGGCACCTAAGTAATCAATAAAGGTACTTTGTAAACTTTCAAGTACAAGCAATCTTCTCAAAATAGTAATCAATCCTCCTAGAACAAGGATGCACATAAAAGAGTAAGAGGAGTAAAAAAGCAACATTTTCTCCAAAGTTCATACTTTACCATTAATTAGCTTTAATATTACACCGATGAACGTGTGTAAAAGAAAACCTACGAAGATTTCATTTTTGATAAATAAATCAATTAAAAACATGATCAATTTAAGTGGATATAATGCTCATTATTTTTACAAGTTCACATAAAAAGAAAGTCTCTAAGACAAGGCCTAAACCTCCAATGAAATTGTTCTCAGATATTTTAACTAGCATTGGATTTTTCCAAGAATAAACATCAAAACCATATATAACATGTCTTAGAAAAATTCAATTTCATGAAAAATATTTAAAAAAAGAAAATCCTCACTTACATGAAAAAATCTAACTGGTACTCAAGATTCTTCAAAGTAGCTCTGATGGTGTTAAGAATTATAATACACAAGATTACGTATATTGTATACAACTCATTTGAAAAGTTCACTAGTTGAATTAGTTAAGGTATACAAAAGTTACTATAGATACTACATGACTAATGAAGAAAAGGAAAAATCAAATATATTAAAAAGATAATATAGTTCTTAAGTTTGTGTGTATTTTTATTTTCTTGTATTCTTTCTCTACTCCTATTTTAGCCTATTTTATATGAAAATATGGAAATCTAGAAGGCCTTGCTTGAAATCTATTTAGGACATTGCAACATGTTTTCTACATATTCATGAAGCCATGTGTCAAGCCATGTCAATATAGGTATTGTTGCTATTGGACCATCCATATGTTTTAAATAAACATCCTTTAAGCTAATGTTTTAAAATTTTGATCAAATCCAAAATATTTTAACTAAAATCTACTAACCTCAAATCATCAATCAAAATTATCTTTAGAATCAAATATCATACACTTTCTATTTTCTTATATCCAATTATGCCTTTGTTTCACATAGTTATCTCAAATTATTATAGCCTAGGTTCATATTGTCAAATTTTATAGGTTAGGACTTTTACACTCCAAAACTATTCCTTGATTATCTACCATTAAAAAATCGAACCCTAGAATTTTCAGGAACTACCTTCTTTGAAGGTTGGATAATATCTGAAGAAATTTCACTTAAACACAATAACCATTGGGTAATATATATATTTTAGCTTTAGATAGAAGAAGAATTATGACAACTTAAATTATAAGCTAGTGAAATTGGAACTACATGACATTTCTTATATGTGAATTCAAATAATCACTACTGCTATAAGACATTCAAAGTGTAACTCAAAATAATAAAGTGACTATATGTGATATATATATATATATATATATTTTATGGACATGTTATTTAACTTTAGCAAATTAAGGAAAAATTAATAGCATTGTACTTTAGCTAAGATTACATGTAGTATAACATGTATTTCTCTTTTTTTAAATGTTATTATTTAGGTAATCTATTATTTCTATTTACTAGAATGTGAGTACTAACTTTCTTTCACATTGTACATGTTAAATCAAATTAATTTAGCCTATTTGAGAGTATATGGTATATTGAAGTTATGATAGCCACTTAATTAGAAAATGCATGGAGTGATTTGTCTAGTACTCTGAAGTACAATTCAACCAAAATGAAGAAGACATATGACAACCCTAAGTTTGACCTTATGGATAAAATCCACCCTCATAAATTAAACAAATTCACTAATATTATACGAAGACTAGGAACTATCGCCTTAAGAAATGAAGAACTCGAAAAAAAGATCTCTTTGCTTCAAAAATGTCACTTTAATATGGAACCACCATCAAAATTTTTGAAAGCTCTAACTGTTTGTGCTAGAACTACTAAGTGAGAGGCTAAAAGAGTTGTGAGATCATTGTTTAAACTTAATAGACTCAATTTGCAACATCCCACTACCATAAGGCAAATACCCGAACACCCGAAGGACATTCAAGTACACACCTTATGATAATGGTATGTTGGAGCAAAAGCATATCTGACTTACACATGACAATCCAACCTACACATGGCATCATCTAACACACTCAAAGTCACTAAATTTTAAAAACCATTCAAATCCTTTCATTC
>JANTPM010000245.1:38678111-38690655 GCA_025434745.1 Erythroxylum divaricatum | reverse complement strand
ATCAATACCGAAAGTATGGAGTAAAGTGAGATAGACATAAGAGTAAAGCGTACTGATACTATAGAGATGTGAACTATAAAGCAAAGGATGAAATGTTTATAAGAGTATCACCTCCCCAAGGTGTGCTTAGATTGAGTGCAAAATGTCAAGTATGTTAAGAGAAATCAATATGATCTGATATTGACATTATCGACACAGGAAGTGGGGGAATGTGTGATTAATCTAAAACCTAATGAGGAACTCGTTAGGAAATTGAATGATTAAATAAGTGATTAAAAGAATTAGTGAGTCTTTTGACTGTGATCATTTGAAAGAAATTATTCAAATGAAGGAGTCACTAGGGAGACTGAGGAAAACATAAGACAATGTTACTTCCATTTGGTTGACCACTTAGGTAAAAATTTTGAGAATGACATTTTTAAAAGGGGAGAATTATTGGACCTCGAACGTTTCATAGAAGTTAGAACTATTTGAATGATGAAAATTCGTGAACCAAGAAAGATAGGCAAGGGCAAAGTAGCGAATGAGAGGTGTGGATGGATTCATAATGCGCTTTGGTGTTTCTGATGGATAAAAGATTTTGAAGTGAGAAGAATTAAGGTGAAAGTTAGAAGTAGAATGAAAGCCAAAAAAGTAAGTTAATGAACTATATATTTTTCTTTGGATGATATTGATTCGATATAGAGTTGAGAATGAGGAGTAAATGAAGTAGAAAAGGTGATATTGGTATGAGTTGGGTTAAGGAAAGATTGTGAAATAAAATGGATGGTTGATCTAGAAAATGTTACGAAATATGCTTCAATCTTTTAACCACAAATTTTTTTCTAGTTATCCAAACAAGATGATTATTGATTTGGATTAAACTAGGAAAATATGGATACATTTCTTATGGGGACATAACATTTAAATTCTATCTTTAAGAATCTCAAAATTTGTCATGAAATTGAAAATTGGGTGCAGTACATTGGTGGATGAATGTAAAGTACCTATTTTGAATTCAAGGGAAAAAATGGATTAATCTAGGCTAATTTAGGCAAACATGTCTAGTAATAAGTTGTAGATCTTTGTTTTAGCTTTCTAATGATGTATAGTATGGAATTTTTGGATGTTTGAACTGAAAGTCATGGTCCTTATAAGGGAAGATGTGCAAGAGAGGAGTTGTATCTTCTACCTTCTTGCTTCTTCTGTGATGACGTCATCTCTTACTGTATTTCCTTTATAATGACGTCATCTTTTTCTATGTTTCGGATCGTCTATGTTTTGCTTCTTCTGCCTTTTTACTTCTTCTATGATGACGTCATCTCCTACTATGTTTCTATTATAATGATGTCAACTTTTTCTGTGTTTCGTATCGTCTATGTTTTTCTTCTTCTGCCTTTTGCTTCTTCTTTGGTGATGTCATCTCTTTCTGTGTTTCCTTTGTAATGATGTCATCTTCTTCTATATTTTGTATCGTCTGTGTTTTGTTGCTCTTATGTTTTGTTTTTTTGTGTTTTTCTTCTTCGGTCTTTTACTTCTCCTATGTTTTGCTTCTTTTGTCTTTCGCTTCTTCTGTGTTTTGCTGATGCATCTTCTTCTGTGTTTTGATGACGTGTCTTCTTCTGTGTTTTGCTCCTTTTATTTTTCGTTTCTCCTGTTTTTTGCTATCTTCTGTCTTTTGCATCTTTTGTCTTTCGCTTCTTCTGGGTTATTGTTTATCTTACATCTTTTGTTCCATTCTTGATCCTTCAGAAGATGGAAATTGTCATTGAGATCTTCATGAAAATTTTAACTCTTGAAGTCCTCTTTCAAACCATCTAAAGAACGCCTAAATCTGATATCTGTAGAGAAAGTTATGACAATTATAAAATATCTTCTATGTTATTATTCATAAACTTCTTTTGGGATATCGTTCATCTTACATCTTCTGTTCCATTCTTGATCCTACAGAAGATGAAATTTGTCTTTGAAGCCTTCATGAAAATTATAGCTCTTGAAGTCCTCTTTCAAATCATCTAAAGAACACCTAAATCCAATATCTGTAGAGAAAGTTATGACAATTGTAAAACATTTTCTGTGTTACTGTTCATAAACTTCTTCTGGGTTATTGTTCATCTTAAATCTTCTTTTCTATTTTTGATCCTTCAGAAGATAGAATTTGTCTTCTATGTCTTCATGAAATTTGTGTATCCTGAATTCCTCTTTCAAACCAACTAAAGAACACCTAAATCTGATATCTGTAGAAAAGTTATGCTAATTGTAAGACATCTTCTATGTTACTGTTCATAAACTTCTTCTGGGTTACTGTTCATCTTACATCTTCTGTTCCATTTTTAATCCTTCAGAATATGGAATTTGTCTTTAAAGTCTTCATGAAAGTTGTAGATCTTGAAGTCCTCTTTCAAAAAATCTAAATAAAACCTAAATCTGATATCTGTGGAGAATGTTATGCTAATTGTAAAACATCTTCTGTGTTACTGTTCATAAACTTCTTCTAGGTTACTGTTCATCTTACATCTTCTGTTCCATTTTTTATCCTTCAGAAGATGGAATTTACCTTCGAATCTTCATAAAAGTTGTAGCTCTCAAACCATCCAAAGAAAACCTAAAACCAATATCTTTAGAGAAAGTTATGATAATTGTAAAACATCTTCTGTGTTATTATTCATAAACTTCTTCTGGGTTACTGTTCATCTTATATCTTCTATTCCATTTTTTATCCTTCACAAAAAAGAATTTGTCTTCTAGTTCTTCATGAAAGTTGTATCTCTTCAAGTCCTCTTTTGAACCATCTAAATAAAACATAAATCTGATATCTCTATAGAAAGTTATAGCAATTGTCCCACGATATGTTCAATATGAGCATAATATGTGTTCGAGAACATATGTTCGGGATTATCATTGAGCATGCATTGTACATAGTCCATTTATACAATTGTGTATAAATAAATATTTATATGTGTTCAATTATTGATGAGTGTGTAATGTGTGTCTTGCATAAATGAGTTGCGCAGGTCAAGTGTCCGCATTCAGACGTTCCCAGAATTTGAAGGCAAATGCTAATATGGAGTGTACTGTGAGTAGACCGAAATGGTCTCACTTTATTGTTCCTTATTTGAAATTTTATATTATATGACTATTGAATGATTATGTAGATGTGATTGCTTATGTTGAATCCGGACAGAGAGAATAAAGAGCACTCATTCTAGACAGAAGTGCAACATAAAATTATCTATATCTTGTTATTGTATTCATTAATTATCTTTAAAAATACATGATATATGATACATTTATCTTTTTAAAAATTTTGTGTAATTAATCACATAGCATATTCATTCTTTAATAGATAAGAATTATATATAATTCATTTATATACCTATAGAATGAATGCATTTATAAAATCAAGTCATAATATCATTATTTTAGATAAATTCATATAAAAATTTAAGTGCAACATAAATTTAATTTGTTTTTCTATATAAATAAATTCATTTAACAATAAAAAATTGTGGTTATTTATTAACATAAAGATTATATATTGAGGCATATAACAATAACTATTTTCATTTTTTTCGCTAACTATAATTATTTTACTTCTAATATATATATATATAAACATAATTATTGATAATGAAATATATTGCCAGCTTAAATAAAAATTACAAAATATTAAATATTAAAAAGAAAACTAATCTTTAACAGTTTTAAAATTCAGTATTGTAGTTGATCAAAATTAGAATTGAATTTGTTTAAATTTTCAAAATAAATATTTTCCAAAAATTTAGGCATGTTATAAATTAATATGAATAAATGCATTTAGAGATTCAAAAGATACATGATAAATTATCTCTATCTTTTGAATATTTTAATTAGACCTTTAAAAAATTATGATATCATTCATATCATTTTTACTTTAGAGTAATTATATATAATATTATTCGGAATAAATGAACATATACAAGCATAGCATCTACAATAATTATGTTTAATTCATTTTGTACATTTATTTGGAATAAATTTACATACAAAATCAAGGTATGATATTGATTATCTTTTTATAAATGAATAATTATGTATACACGAATACAATAATATTTTTTTGTTCATTATATATATACAAATGTATATTAAAGCTTAACTATAAAATATAAAATACTAAAAATAAAACTAGTACATATTAACTAATTTCATGTAGGTTCTTAATAATTATAGATGATCAATTACCAAAGGCCTTACACAAATTAAAACATATATATTAAACAAAATATCATATAATTATATTGGTAAAAGTAATTATATGGAAAATAAATATTATTCTTCAAATTTTATGTAAGCTTTTCCTACAAATTGATGTAAAGCGTCCGGTGCCATAAAATGTGCATACAATTACATTATTTGATTTTGCATAAATTTATACGAAAACATCCTCAATATTACGCATTCCACCCTTCACCAATGTAATCCTTCGGTGTATAGTTTCTAATGTAGTTCCCCTTATGTATCGTCTCTCATTTCACTCCAAACCCATTAAATGTTTATTCAGGTGAGTATTTTTCTAGTCAGCCTTTTATAGTAGCCTGAAAGATCAAAGCATAAAATAAAAGGAAGCGAAAAAAAGCAACACAGAAAGGCAACTATCTTTTGTATAGCTGCAGCCCACCTCTGTAGGAAGGGAATGGTACACTTTCTTTTCCATGTATTCTTCACAAAGAAGTACAAAAAATATACCAAAAAAAGCTTGCCAGCCAATGCCAATGGCTACACAAAATCTCAGATGTCATCTCCCGATGGCAAACAATTTAGGAATGCTTAAAATAGTAGAACAGGCTCAATCCTAGTTATCATCGCCTGTAGACATTAAAGTAAGCTACTGTATTCACTATAATCTAGCAAGTGTCCAGACTATGAAACAGGCAGACCAAGTCTCTGATAGCCCTCGCTGCGCTGCAAAAAAGCTTACATATAATTAGGTTCTACGAAAAGATCACTTGTATGATTAGCATAATGCTGCTACGAAGAAGAGTTGTGTATACCTGATCAGATTTAAGATGCATGTGAGGTTTCCAGGACGTCTTCATTAAATTCACCAAATATATCTAGGCATCCATCCCAGTTTCTCTGCTCTCGTGCTTCCCAATATCCTCCCACATACCGGAAAGTTCCATTTTCGGACTGTTTTTGGAACCACCTGGGCTTCCATCCATGTTCTTGCAACTTTCTTGACTGCAGAGGATATGTGACACATGATGATGAAACATTAAGCAATTGTAATAATCCACTCTTTGGAACAAATAAATGTCAATATCCTGATTTTAGGACATCAGTAACCTTTTCTAAACAGGCTCATAGGAAATCAAAATAGTTATCAAGCATACCATTCTTTGCCTCTTCTCTAGCCGTTGTTTCTCTGCATTTGCCTTCTCATATTCTCCATTCTCCAGATGTCGTTGGTCTGGTCTAAGCCTAGAATCTGTAGGTGGGAGCTTCTCCTTAATCCATGATCAAATACTCAGGATCAGACACAACTATATAAACAATTAGAGATGCATAACAGGAACTGGAAATGCACACTACAAAATTGAGAAAACACAATATCTACCTGCAGTCCTGGCGTTATTTCATTTAGTGAGATTGCAAAGGCTGTTAAGTTGTACCGGGTGAGATTAGGATGTGCCTTACTACTTCTCCAAAGAAAATTGGGATTAGATGAGGAGATATTATTCTTTGGCTTGGCAATCCCATCACCATAAGTGAAGTACACACTTTCATTCCATTTCCCAAACAATGAGGCAACTTTATTGCCTGATACATCTTCAACAAACCCATTAACCTGAACATTTATAACAGACATTGCATGAATGGCCAACACAACAGAATCCAACCCATAGATTTCACAAACAGCATTCTATCCCAATGAATTCAATTAAGAAGTAGCACAACATGCTAGTTCATGGCAATTATATAGATAAAAGGTCAAACAAGTCTCTATATTAGGCAACCAAACATAATTGAAACACTTGCAGAAGTAGGACTAATAACCTGGTGAGGATTACGGTCAAGAATAGATTGCTCCTTGAATTTCAGTTCGCATGAATACTCTCTATTTCCACGTATATGCATAGTCCCGTGATGATCACAATAAAGCTTACCAAGGATGAGATTGTAAATGCTTGTTGTAACCTAATGAGTAACCAAACCTTTGTTAATCTCAATGTACACTAGAAACTCATAAAGGATGCCGGATGATTTCACGGAACTGTTCATTCATGTTCTGAATAAGATAATCATTATTACATGCACACCTTGCTCCACTGGAATATTTCACCATCATCAAACTCTAGTGTCAGAACTCCAACAGGGTCAAGCTGAATTGATCGTCCCCAAAATTTTGAGCGAAGGTTGCTATCACCCCAGAATCTCCAGCCTCTGCCTTCACAGTGGCAAGCAATAATGGTTGGATGATGACTTACCTGTTTCAATGCAAAGTGTGATTGAAACATACAACAAAATGACTCAATCTTATCATATTATTCTTTTACTGTTACAAAACTGCAATTATTGTTCCCTCATTCCACAATTCGCCAAATGTCTTCAAACCAGCAGGCTATTCCCCAACTTTATTACTTAGAAGAACAATCGCAAATTCTTGGAAAATCTTCTATTTCCAAAGAAATTTCGATGCTTTCCATCTGGGTCTCTTTTCTTAGAAACACTTACCATTTTCTAGTTATTGTTAGGGCATTTCTATGCCCCCCAATAAGTAATGTCTGGAAACACTTGTCCTTTTGTTATCTACAGGTGTATCATGAAGTTATAAATTTCTCAAAGGCTTTACATGTATTTCTATTGATTACACATTCATAACTGAAGTATTAACTATGAGACCAACGTTTCTTTTATTTTAATGTAAATGCTGTAATTCAAGTCATCATGAGCCAAGATGATCACTGACCTTCTCAGAGAAAAAGCGAACACCTTTTTCAGGATAGTCAGCTTCATAAGTTTCTCCCAGCAAAGGATTGAAGGGTTTACAGTGTCGGCCTTCAGAAGAGGCATATCCAGACACAGCAAAAGCAGCAACATTTAGGATTCTCAAGAGACCATTCCCCTGTAGAAAATCTCACAGATACAAGCATAATTAACTAGGAATCAGATAAGAGTTTTATGTTACATGTTTGCCATTAATAAAAGAGCAGGAACTTACGTCAAGACTATAGAACAAGAAATAGAAGATAATGATAAGTACATGTTCCTTACTGATTTTCCGTACTCATAGGCCTGGTCCAAGAGGTAAGAATACTCCAAGTCTTCAAAACACTTCTGGAGGGATGATATTGGCTCATTAAAGTAAACAGGGAGACAAACGCGTGTTAGATCCTTCCCCACATTGTCTTTAATCAGTGACCATAGGCTTACCCCTTTCTCTTTCTCAACAGGATCAGGAAGCTTTTGACGCCTCTGAATTTCTACATATTCAGAATTACAAACCTGCAGTGGTGCATGCATTTTCTTCTCATTATCAAATTCATTGGGTTTCTCCAAATGATCATGAGCTTCATTCGTTAATCCATCAGTGACTGTAGTTTCAATAAAATACTCTCTAGTGTCATAAAAGAAGGTTTCATCTTCATCTGAAGCTTCTCCAATGTCATGCTTCTCAATATCATCAGAAGATTCAGTGGTGCTCCATTCTGAAATGCAGAACAAACATTGAGAGTCAATGCAGCACTGTTGACAAAGCATCTTTAGTTAGATGATCATTAAGACCTAAGGTGTGAATTAGAGATAATAAACCTCTGAAACGAATTGGGCATGGTCACTATAAGCATTCGAATCATTCCAACTCCAAGTAAACATGATAAAATTTTTCTACTTGCATAGACCAATTAAAAACAAAAAGAATGTGGTAAAGCTGTTATTGAATAAATAAACAGTGAAGTGAAAAATGCGTAAATAGTAAGAAACTTGAGTAAGTTATGATGTTACCACTATATTTTCCACGTCCTAAGCTTGAAAATTCATGCTTGCTCAATTGATATTCACTTGCGGGGATTACAGAGGTTTCCGTCTCAATGTTAGCTGCCTTCATAAATAACAGGAGAAGTAATTGAATTCTTGGGGGGTAACATATGAGAAAATTGATTACATTATGAACATTTATAACTTGAGGCAGTTCATTACAGTGATTTTCCAACATATTAAAAGGAAAAACAAAAAAACATTTGTGGTACCAAATAAGTTACCTCCAACTGCCTTATTGTGTCAAGCAAATTGGACCGCTGTTCACAAAGAAGTTTAAGTTGGTCTTGTACTCCAGAAAACTCCGATAGCATGATCTGTTCACAATCCTCAACAAGATTCTCATTAATTCCATCTTCAAGTAAGCGTTTTTTAAGCCTAGCAGTTGAGACAGACAAATCTTCAGGTACAAGGGAGAGACTACGATTTAGTGATGTTGATGGAAAGAGACTACAAGCCGAGTCCAAAGCTTCCATCCAAGCCACCCTATCTGTCTTTGAATCAGTTCTCAAATGAAGCGTCTTTGTAGCTGTAAATATGTAAAATCGTCTATCATCCGACTTGCTCTCACGAAATGACAAAATCTACCACAAAAAATCAGATGACATTTTCAACATGAAATCATTTGCCAAACCTCTCTTTACATTTACCATAATAAACAAATAATAAAGAAATGACTTAATCATGCAATAGAGCTTAGAATTTATAAAGAGGACAAATTAGTTAACCACAATTTTTAGATTGGTTGGACAACAAGTATAAGTTTTGGTGACATCAAAGACAAAGATTTAGTTTATGATAGGCTTTAAGAGCAGTAAGTTGGATATTATCCTAACTGTACTTATATTATTTATTTTATTTTATTTTATTTTGGATATTTTAGTTAAAAAACCTTTGTCTTACTTCTAAGAACTTTTTTTAGTATATGTGTGGATCTTTAAAGTCAAGTTTTCTTAGACGAGAGTGATTCCTAGTTTCTTATCTTCCATTATGTTTCACTAAATTCCAATAACTTTTTACTTATTTTCAGCAACCAAAACCCTAAAAATTTAGCTATACCAAACCTGAAATTCCAGAAGCCTAAGCCGGAAATCCAGACCTGAAATGAGAATTTTTAACAGCCTAACAACACTCAGCAGTCAACATTTTCTAGTTTTCTGAGTTGTAGCTACTTGTTGATATTTCTTCTACTTGTCCTGCGTCACTTTAAGCCAGGAAGTGGAAAAGTCACAACTTATCCTAAAAGCTTCCAAAAGAGGAGCAAGAATTTAGCACCCTCACACAAGAGAAATATCCAAAAGCAGAATCATCAAACTTGGACTTGAATGTCATCCAGCTAAACCAACGTTGTCCAAGTGGGAGTAAAACCTCGTAACCAAGACATACCCCGTGTGGAAGTACTAGTTGCTTAAGAAGACCAATAGCGTGAAGATCTCATAAAGAAACCAAGAACTTATCTTGGCCAAGCTGTACGATTCAAATTCAGAGACCTTCACTTACAGACCCAGTGAATTCACAAAAACATAAAAAGAAAGCGAGATTCAAGTAAGCACAGGTGAAGACCTAAAGTTAAGAGAAAGAGGTGCTTGTTTTTCTTTTTCAGTGACGATAAGGGCAAACAACGATTATCTACCATCCGCTTGTTTCGAGGGGACAGTGGACACTCATTGATGTGACCACAGAAGAAGTACCTAGACCGACACGTATCCTATCGTAGCCACGGACCCACCTGGCCGATGTGACCCACCATACCTCAGCAGCAGCAACAACCAGTTAAACTCCGAAAGACCAGAGTTGAAGGTCGAAAAAGCGTAAAATCTATCTTGAAGATTCACAAAAACCCACGAAGGAAATTGATAATAAAGCGAAAAATGAACTAAAGCCCATAAACTCACTTTTTGACCTTTTACAATTTACACGACCAACAATGCAAGTAACCTTTGCTTCATACCCAAAATCCACCAAGCCATTTTCCCTTTCTCGACGTTTCTTGTTTGTTTTGACAGAAACCAGAAAGCCAAAAACAAGTAAACTAGAAACAGAAAAGTGACCCAATTAGGCAGACTACGAGTTGTATTTTTTAACCAAAATTTGTCCTTTATTAGCAAAACTTTCTCCCCCAGTCTATAACATCAATAAAAAGCAACATAGACCCATAAAAATGGAAACTAAATTGAATACAAGGAAACTTTCACATTAATGTTATTGATACCTTTAAATGGACAATGCCAACAGCTTTCTGATGTTTCCTTCTGTGACTTCTACTGTCCATTCGCGAAAGCCGACCTGAGGAGATATCACCGATCAGTCGAACTTCGTCGTTCGGTGTTAAAGTATTGTGATTCTCCGACCGGCGAATCTTCGAGTAAGAAAGCACGCCGTTTTTCAGCGAAAACCACCGGGATCTCCACCCTTTTCCGTAATTCGTCCACTTGTAGAGAACCCCGGCGACGGTTGCCTCCGCTCCCAGTGGCGTCAGCCTGGCGTCAGATCCACGGGAAAACGGCCCCGGCAACGACCTTGTTCTGTTCAGCGACATGTCCGGCGACTGGTCGCCCATTCCTGTACCCTCCAGCGAGATGCAACACAATGGGTGGATTTCTTTGACTCTCATTTTCAAATAACCATGCAAGTAAAGACGAAGCAGAGAGAGAGTCGATCAAATTTTTTAATTTTCCATTAAATTTCCCAACAGAAAACCTCCCGTAAGAAGAAAACCGATAACCCAGAAAATCCCAGAATGTTAAACGAAGAAGGTCTTGAGGAAATAACCAAAGTTCTCTTCTTTCTAGGCGAACCCAATAAGCTCTGAAATTTATGAGGAAAAAAGCGTCGTCTTTTTTTTTTTTTTCCCCTCTCTTCTGTTATCTTTACGATTTCTAAATCTAAAATGCAATATATACAACAAAAATATTAATAAGATAGAGATGGGGAAGCTGTAACACGCTCGTCTGTCACTTGTTTATGGAAATATATTTAGATTGTGTCGATTCTCCTCTCCACCGAAGTTATATAAATACACGCGCGCGCGAGGCTGAAGGGGAAGAAGTTGAGATTGAGAGGGTGAAGGTCGATGGTGGCATAAAGGTAATTTAATTATACGTGACGTTGAATCCAAGTCGAGTTAAATGCAAAAGCCTTGTTCTTTCATCCTCCTTTTTTTATATTAATGCAAGTTTTTTTCCCTTCTTTCTTTTTGCTGAAACAACGTGAGAGTCTTCTTACAGTTTTTGTTTTAATAAATTAAAATATTGTAGCAAGTATAGCAAATTAATTAATAAAATCGATAGGCAACGGCAACGGCAACGCCTGGTTATTTAACCAGAATAATATCAGCTTTTTATTAAAAATATGTAATAAAATTAGTTATTTATATATAAAATAATTTGTAAGTGTATAATTTATATATATATATATATATACGTATTATATCTTAATATTTTATTGAATATTCTTGTAAGAATTTATATTTTCAATCATGATAATTGATAATGTAATTAAGTAAAAAAAGTAAATTTATTAATATTAACATAAATTTTTTATTTGTTAAGTAACTTATTTAAATTATATATTTTTTAATTATTAAATATATCTAAAAATGTAAAATAATATACGTCAATATATTTTAAAAATAATGAACATTGAATAGTTTGATATTTGTTGGTAAGGAGATGTAAGAGACAGTAAATATTACATGGTTGGCGTACTGTAGCCTTCTCCAGGCAGCTTTTCTTTCTTGGAGACATTGCACATTACTGAAACTGAAAGGCAGCATATTACCGGTCTAATTCCTGAAAGCTTCTTAAAGTTGGCCTATCTCAAGGCATTGGTTTTAGAATACAATTATCTTCGAAGGAACATTCCTTCAGGTTTATCAAATCTTTCTAATCTTGTTACCTTCTTTTTAGTGAGGGACAATTGTTGGGTTAACAAACTTAATTAGCTGGTTGGGTAAAAACGTTCTTTTTTGAAGTTTTTTTTTTACAATGGAAAACTAGAACATCAAAAAGTTATAAAAACGACACAATGTCGGATACAGCGGAATGCAGCCCACGGGGGCGAGCCACCCTAGTCGCATCGTAAAGTAAAGCGTCGCGAAGATACAACGGTGGATCCTGTATGGACTGAAACCCGGGCCGAGAAACAGCCGCTAGAGAGGCAAGAAGATCAACACACCGATTACCCTCGCGATGCATATGCTGGAACCGGACCTCTCACGACCGTTGTAATAACTCCTAGAGACCTGTCAACAAAGGAGAGCTGTCAGTTAAACTGGTAGAGGAAGGGGATAGGATATTGATTACTTCGAGAGAGTCCACCTCGACAATCACATGACGAAAGTCAAGCTCCCATGCCACACTAAGGTCAATGTGAAACCCCCACAGTTCCGGCTCCAGGGGGTACCGCGGCCAATATGTTGAAGGAAGCCGCCACACCAATGGCAGAGGTTATTCCTCAAAAGTCCACCAGCGGCAATCCGGAGGGACCTAACTCTGGCAGTGCCATCGGTGTTGAGTTTGACCCATCTGACTTATCTTACCGGGGT
>JANTPM010000245.1:38659271-38671932 GCA_025434745.1 Erythroxylum divaricatum | reverse complement strand
AAATTAATCGGACCCAATGCAGCTCAAGAAACCACCACCATAAACTTCAAGAAGTGGAACATGAAGAAATCAAATGGGAGAGTTACCACTTCCTTTGTGTTGACGACAAAGTGGAACAATCTTGTGAAGAATAACTCCTCAACGTTGAAACTAGGAAACGTCATTCAGTTGTGGTCTTTCAGACAAGAAGGGAAGCTCTGTTTTGCTCTGGTTGTTTTGATTCCACCTGTTGAAGATCACCAAGAGCAGTAGATGACAACTGCATCCGTAGATGTAGCTTTTATTTCTCGTTAGATTTGATCTTTACATGTACAGAGAAGATGTTTCCCCATCATTCTGTCAAACATCACCTTTGCAGTTCTTTCAAATAAGAATCGGGATCTTGTTAGTTGAATATTTAGTGTAAGTCGAAATGTATTCAAGTTTAATTGGTTTTCACTTTTACCCGTACAACTACTTCACTCTTATATTATCTTTTCATGGTTCCCTGGAATCATAGCAAGATGCCCTTATTCACCTGGAAAGGTCATCTGAAGTAGTCCTTAGTGAAAGTATTTGTTTAACATTCAAATTTGTAAGAGGTATAGATTCCTGTTTGGTATATATTGCAATCAACTATCGTCGTCAATTACCTACAGCAGCAACCTTTCAAGATTGCATTCTTCCTGTTCGCTATTCCTTTAGAGTAGACTAAACAGAACACTTCGTTTATAGGAGACAAAACAAAAAGCCAAGGTATAGCCGTATAGTACTCACCCCTCTCACTGTTATATCTGCAAAAATTGGATAGCATATCCAGTTGAGCCTGGAAGAATTAGTGAAAAGTGTGAACGAACGTTGCAAGCAATATGGCTTGCGTGCTAAGCCGACCTCACTGTTTGAGCTTCCCTTTTGTATCTTCATGAACAATATTGCTTTGCTTCAGTATCCTGATATGTTGTTCAGCTGAATTTATCATTTAATTTGTCTATTTGAATGCTTTTTGTGTCTTTCTTTTGTACATATATTTGTGTGTAGTCCGTGTATTCCGTTTTGATGTTAAATTGCTTGGACATATATTTTTCTTCTTTTTGATTAAAAATAGTTTAAATAATCATCTTTTTTTTTTCTGCTGAGTTTCTTTTATTATTATCTTTCTTGAGGCTGGCAACCTGGAATACAAGAAGTAGCTGCTGATTGGGATGAATACTGGGATAAGTTTGAAGATGAAAGTATGCTGAACAGTTTCCTACTGCATGATGGTTTTATTGCTTTTTTGATATAGTAACCTAATTAAATCTGTCCAGCCATAAATTTTACTTTATTGAAGAATCTATATGCTTTTCACTAGGAGTGTAGACCATTTCTTCTTTAGTTTTGGCTCTGAACTTCTTCAATGGGAAAATTGTTTTTTGACCATGTTCAGGGTACATATTTATTGAGTTTTCACTAGGAGTGTACACATTTCTTCTTTAGTTTATGATTTTTCTATATTTGTTGCATTACTTTGATTTGTGTGTGCACTGACACATTGGATTGTCTCTGCATCTCTTGGTTGCAAAGACAAGACTCGCTTTTGTCTTTTCTTTCCAGTGACAGAAGTGTTGATGGCTCTTGTTGGGGTGCATTTGAATCAAATTATGATAAAGAATCAGTTTAGGGCTTTAGTAGTGGCCAGGTTAGTGAACTTTCTAAGGTTTGATGTTGGCAACCGGGAGTCACTGGTAGTGCATTCCAGAGTTATGCACATTGTTTTAAGCTTATTTAAAACTTGTACATATTTATAAATTCTGAGAATGAACTTTCTTTGGTGATTATCTTGGACTTCTTGGAAAAAAATTGGAACTTTAAATTCTTATTCTGGTGATTATTTTGGACTTCTTATAACTAGAAAAAAAATTGGAACTTTAAGTTCTTATTCTTGAAGAAGTAGTGATTTGATCGACACGGCAGCCCTTTCATATGCCTATAATTATTTCTTCTTCCTTTTCACCCCTATTTGTTCTATAGGAAATGTTGATTTATCCTTTTTTTCCTGTTTTTGGCAAGGCAAGGATCATGACATTGAGGAGAGGTCTTTATTTGGTATTAGTGGGTTTGGTCTAAACTCAATAAAAACAGGGTTCTCACAAGGGAAGAGCCCCTTTATCTTTGCAGATTCCGTCCCGAGTATACTTGCCTATGACCAGGATAAAAGCTCTTATGTGTTTGATTCTATGCCAAGTACCCCTGCATTAAACCAGGGGCGAAGCTCATTTGTCTTTGATTATGTTCCAAGTACCCATGTTTATAACCAGGTAAAGTTTGATTATGTTACAAGTACCCCTGCCTATAACCAAGGGACTAGTTCATATGTGCTTGATTTTGTTCTAAGCACCCCTGCCTATAATCAGGTGAAGAGCACATCGATATTTGTAGATTCTGTTCCCAACACCCTGCGAATAGTTTTGGTGAAGGGTCAGAGGACCGCTCCTTTGATAGTTTCCCTAGGTTTGATAAGCTTAAAATGCATGATGGTGGGTTATTTCAATCGTCAAACTCCTATCTTTCAAGGTTTGATTCTGTCCGTAGTACTGGAGAATCTGACCAAACTTATAACTTTCCATCAAGATTTGATTCGTTCAGAGAATCCAGAGATTCAGAGCAAATTCTAGGTTTATCTAGGCTTGATTAATACAGGGACTCTGATCAGAACCATGGGTTCTCCAGGTTTGATCCATTTCGAGACTCATATCCTGGTCAAGGTTAAAGCTTTGATTCATTTGGTGAATCTCAGGATTCTAATCATAGCCAAGGGTTCTCTAGGTTTAATTCATTTAATAATCATGAGAGTGAATCCTCGCAGTTTGGTAATTCTATGGCAAGATTTGATTCTTTTCGGGTGACTAAAAACACTAATGGTAGCCATGGGTTCTTATCCTTTGATGAGAGTGACCCTTTTGGCTCAACTAGACCGTTCAAGTCATCATCGGAGGGTGAAACTCCAAAGAAGAATTATCATAGCTGGAGAACATTTTAGTCAGGGTATGGATATTTATAGTACATGGTCTTGCAACCTGGTTCTGCCTTTTCCAGTACATAGTCAGTGCATTATTAGTTTTCCATAAGGCCTTTAAGCTTAGTTTGTTTTGGCTGTTACAAATTTTTCTCATCATTTTTTTTCCAATTTGTTAAAGTTGTATGAAGGCATTT
Source organism: Erythroxylum divaricatum (assembly GCA_025434745.1). Taxonomy (NCBI): domain Eukaryota; kingdom Viridiplantae; phylum Streptophyta; class Magnoliopsida; order Malpighiales; family Erythroxylaceae; genus Erythroxylum; species Erythroxylum divaricatum. Next base: position 38,668,761 of record JANTPM010000245.1, on the reverse strand, counting down.
TTGTTGTCTTTTTTCTTTCTTTTCTGAGTCAGAGAACTTTGGAATTTATCAAATCTATTTTTTTTTAATTTAATTAACCATTCCTTTATCTTGTGACGGAACCTAAGTTGGATTGCTAGGTTACTTTAATTCTAAAATTCACTTGCAAAATCCCTAGTTCTAAGTTGTCAACAATTTATATCAATATGATAAACAATTCAAGTACATTGTATGGTAAAAGCAACTTCCATCGGAAGTAAAGTAATGTTATGAGTATCATATTGTTATAGGTATTGGATTTAGCGTATCGTTCAATATTAGGAGCAAAACCATGAAATCTCAAATTGACTACTTCTTTGTATTCGACCTAATTGCAAGGATAGTAAGGTGGCACGCCACACTTTCTTATCAACTCAATATATATTATTAGTTGTAGATATTATAATTAAGGGTTAAAGAAAGAAGAGAAGTCCTAAGAGGTATACCAGAATTAGAAGGCGGAATTTAAAAGGGAATATATTATAACAACTTAAAGATAAAATAACATATAGAGAAGAATGAAAATTAAAAGGAGATGATAACAAGATGTGGGAGAGAGTAGCAACTCTTTTAAGAAATATAGCTAAAGATGGAGTCTTAATGGTGAAATGAAGGATATTTATAAAGCTCTATTAAATAGCACTAGAGAGGTAGAGAGAGTAGTTAATAGAACAAGTTACAAACTAGCAAAGAAAGAGGCGAAAAAGATAATCTTAGAAGCTAAAAGAAGATCTCACAAGAAATTATACCAACGATTGGAAACTAAAGATAGAGAAAATGATATTTTTAAGTTAGTGAGAGTTAGAAAACAAAAAGTGAAAGACATAGTTCAAGTTTATCGTATAAAAGATCAAGCATGGCAAGTTCTCATGTTTAAAAATGATATCAAGAGAAGAGGACAACGATGCTTCTATAGCCTTTTTAACAAATGTACATAAGACAACATCTTTTTAGGTAATCTTAGCATGTCCAAGAGGTATCATAACTTTACTTGTACTTATGAGGGAGATGAAGTGTGGGAGGCGGTAAGGCTTGATGAGATAGCCATAGAGGTGTTGAAGAGCCTAAATAAAGAGAGTTTTACTTAGCTAGCCAAGCTTTTTAATATGATCCTTATGTCTATCAGAGTGTCAGATGAGTGGAGACGCAGTATGTTAATTCCTTTATACAAGAACAAAGGGACATCCAAAGCTATAATAAATATAGAGACATCAAACTACTTAGTTACATCATGAAGTTTTGGGAGAAGGTAAGAGAGTGAGAAAGGAGATTTCTATTTTGGAGAACTAGTTTAGCTTCATACCAAGAATGGCCATGATAGAATCATTACATCTCTTAAGAAGATTAATAGAATATCACAGGGAAAGATAGAGTAATTTATAGTTGGTTTTTATTGATTTAAAGAATGTATATGACGGGATACCTAGGAAAATCTTATGGAAGTGTTCAAAGGCTAAAGGAATCCCTTTGTCTTATATACAAGTTATTAGGGATATGTGTGAAGGGATAAAGACTAGTGTAACGACGATAAAAGGAGATATTAAAAAAATTTTCTATTGATATTGGTCTAAACCAAGGCTCTCTATTGAGTTCTTTTCTGTTTGTGGTAATGATGAATAAGCTCACTAAGAATATGCCAGGGGATGTACCTTAGTGTATGTTGTTTGTTGATATTATTGTCTTAGTAGATGAGACAAAAGAGGGTATCAATGTCAAGCTAAAACATTAGAAGGATATGTCAGAGTCAAGGGGTTTTAAATTGAACATAATTAAGACTGAGTACTTAGAGTATATATTTTCAGGCCAAAGGGTGGATCTCGATGTAAAGGTTAAATTTTTTTCAGAATTTATATTATGAAAAGAGTGTTTTAAATTCCTAGGGTTTATCATTTAAAGCAATGAAGAGATCGACGAAGATATAGTCCACTATACTAGATCAAGATGGCTTAAATAGAGAAGTGCATCAGGAATTTTGCATGACAAGAAGATACCACTCAAGCTTAAAGATAAATTTTATTATTTAGCGATTAGGCTGGCTATCTTATATGAGATGGAGTGTTGGCCCATCAAACAAGTGTATACTCATAAGTTAATGGTGGCAGAGACGAGAATGCTCTATTGGATGTGTAACTTTACTAGAAGAGACAAGGTCAAGAATGTATTTGTAAGAGACTAATTAAAGGTGGCCAGTATTGATGATAAATTGAGAGAGACAAGACTTAGGTAGTTTAGACATATTAAAAGGAGACACCCTGACATTCCATTGAGAAGATATGAGAAAATAGTACTTAAAGACTGTAAAATGAAAAAAAAAGGGCAGCCTAAGAAGAACTGAGGTGAAATAATCAAGAATGATATAAATTTGTTGGAACTTACTAAGAATATGACCCGCAATAGAAAACTTGACGTACTAGGATACAGATAAAGGATCTCATAGAAAGTGTTATTTATTGTTCTATTAAGTCCTCTAAACTTTTTCCTTCAAGTCATTTGTTGTATAAATAGCCTTATATTTTAATTAAGTAGTACTTTTCTCCTAATTATTTAGTCTATTTACTTTTTTTTGTAGTAGCTAGTTTAATTTATTTTTGTACTTGTCTTGTATATTTATTTACATATTTTATCTTGTAATGTTAATATTTACCATAATCTAGATGTATTGTATTACATAATTTTATATGTTTAGCTATACATGTTTATTGATATTTTGTATTATTATTAATTTACACTACATACGAGTCTTTTTACACTACATACGAGTTTTTCAGAAATAGTCTCTTTACCATTAAGGGGTAAGATTTCGTATTATTGTACCTTCCTAAACTCCGCATTTTAGCGAGATTTTTACTAAGTGTTGTTGTTGTTTTTATATAATTATTTTATTCTATATATTTCCCTTTACTTATATTTTATTTATGTTAGTTCATTATCAGTTATTATTAAAAAATCTCATAATATAATCATACTTTTTTATACACGTAAATTTTAATTTTTATAATATAAAGTAATTTTAATAATTTTAATTTGTACAAAAAATTGGAACAATTGGATATAACTAATTGTGTGGATACAAATTATTTTAATAATAAATTGTATTTGATTTAATTTAATTTAAATATAATATAATTATTTAAATAAAGGTCATACTACAAACTTGATTATGTTAAAGAGAATAGGATGCACATTTTATTATTTGGTTTAGAGATGGTAATTTTTGCACATGAATCTAAATTTAGTTACTTTTAATAGGTTGATCTATGGGTCAGGTTCAGGTCCATACTGACTCGAGATCTAATTATTTTAAGCAAAACAACATTATTTTATTTTAGAAGAGTAAAGTCTCAGATAAGCCTAGGCCTAATAATTGAGACTCGGACCTAATTTAAAAAATAAGTTACTCTTTATTTTTAATTTTAAAAAAATATTTTTAAAAAATTGGTGGAGTTAGCCCATGGCCAACCCATTTCGATCCCTAATTTAGTTGGCACATGTATGTTGATTTTTCTCGGCGAGACATGCTTGGAGCCGTAAAATATGCAATAATGCCATATAATCTCTTTCTTAGGTTTAGTTGTACAATATGTAATAAGTCAAGAAACTACGTAGATAGTATACCAGTTGGAGCAACTTTTGTTATGTACCAACTTAGGGAAATTCTCAAAACAATATTCAGTGCATTTTACGTACGATTCACTACCATAAATCATCCGTAAGAATTCCTAGACATTCAAAACAATATCCAGTGTATTCATTGCTTAATCTCTTCTAAGCCATTGATTATAAATCTCACCATGCTAGTTTTTCAACCCAATTCTTCGAACTTGTGAGATCTGTAGGATTGAGATCGATGCCATTTTCAACCCCCATTGCTTACACAAGTTAGAGAAGTAGGTACCGCGTCAAATCAAAAGACAAAATTCTGAAATTTTTATGACATAGTTTCGTGAATTATATGTTGGAGGCCGTTTTTATTTATGTCACATACGTACAATTTGAACAAAAATTGTTATCCTATTTAAAATATTTAATATATATACATTTAGTTTTTAATCTTACCATAACAGTTTTATTTCTTATAATTTTTTAGAGTTGGCATTTATTTGTCTATCCATTTTAGTAGTTGGATGCAATCTTTCTGGACAACCCAACAAAGAAAACCTAATAATGCTTATCTTGCTTGCAATTCAGCAATCCATCTGAGCAATTACTCATTTCATATTGCAATTTTAATCATTTACAATCTTCAAGCGAATCATTACTTTTGGGAACTATTGACAACAAATCGAAGGCTACTATCATGTTATGGTGATTGCCATATACAATCTGTTTCAATAGTTTATAAATCTCATTCAGAACTTCAATCAAGTCCAGAGTGTGGTGGGATGTTATGCCTTACGAACATTCCACTTTTAATTCATGGATTTCACTTATGAAATATTATTTATAAGCTATTATTATGGATGAAATTTAAATATCTTTAGAATTATTACATTAACAAAGGAAACTGTCTTAATTAAATATGTCTCGTCCTTCGCTATGATCCAAAACTTGACTCTTTAAAAAATACTTAAGAAAATATAAAAGTTTGGCGGAGAATACTGTCATTTACTTCATTTTTACATGTTACAATGAACCTTAGTTGTTGCCGGAAGCTTCATGGAAATAGCTCATAAAGGGTACCTATCTAATGAGACGAACATGGTCATGTGAGGATATGATCTGTTTTGTTTCATTATCATCATATCTTTTACCATTTTTATTCGTTGTTCCCAAACAAATAATTAAAAAGTTGTAATGGGTTTACTATATATTTCGTTTCACTTAGGGTAGTTTACTTTTAAAATCCTTAGAATTGTAATTCAAATTGCGTGTAGTATGGAGCTTAAATTTTATATCTTCATTCAATTAAAAGACAATAGATATATTTAATCTCAATTCCTAAAATAAGAATAAAATTTTTCATCTTTAAATCTTAATTTCTGACCAATTATTAAATTTGATGATTATCGGAGCTATAGTATTTGGAAATTGAAACTCTTTTCTTAATTGTAATTGCAATACAAACAATTCAACTTCCTTTTGCGTCTGAACGTTTAGAGACTTGGACAATTGAGAAGGTGTATTACGAAACCACGATTAAGAAATCGGGAATAAAATTGTGAATTAAACATCTGATTAGATATGCTTTCTAATTTAAAAAACTATACGTCAACTTATTGTATAAATTCATAAGAAACAACCATAAGTATGCAAGCAAATATATAGTTGTTTTAATTAAATAATTAGTATTTGTTTGCCAATTGTGATATAGCAATGGCACAAATATATTTAGCTAAAGGCCACTGTACTCGATTGGCTCAATTTATTATATAAATTGAGAAAATTAGCTAAATGCCAATTTTGTTTTATATCGATTTTTTCTTTCATAAATCTTCAGAAGCCGGTAACTAATTTAGAAATTTGAGGAAATCTTAAAATGGTAAAAATATTTTCTTCCTATTTTTTATATTTATATATAATTAAAAATTGTATAGGATAATGTTAAGGACAAAGTTTCTGTTATGTTAAGTCTTTTCCATCAAAGAGTACACGTGTTCTCTGTGTACTTTGAATGCAAATTATTTGAAACCTTTTCTTTCATATGGAGCAAATATTGCATCTTATGTATTTTAATATATTTAAATTCTAATAGATAAGAAGATGATTCAAACTTTTAGCCTGCTATCTCATTCATATGCTTTTTGGCATAAAAAATTATGCTGATGACACCTATTACTTTGTAGATGTTTCCTTTTGGTCTTAGTTGTTTTATCATAAAAGGAAACATCTACAAAGTAATAGGTAATATAGTTATAGGTAGAAAGGTTGTTAATTGTTATAGAAAAGTTAGATTATAATAACACTGTGTTATTACATATGTAGTTGGGCTATCTTGGGTTATTACAAAATGTATTATTTTTTATTTTTATAAACATTAATTATATAAACTATTTAAAAACATATTATATTTTTATTTTTGTATTACAACTTTTTATTACTTCTTCTCAACTTCTTATGTAACACTTTTCTTGAAAAATTATAAAAAAAACTAAATCAATATCAATTGCTTTATAATAATACATATAATAAAAAGTAAAAGTAATAATAATTATTTAATAAGTATAATATAAAGAAAAATTATTAACATAATCTAAATTTATATATAGATATTTTTTCATAATTTTTTCAATTATAGAGATGCAAATAATATATATAGATGTAAGCAAAGAAATAATAATGAGCATGTGAAATTACGTTTTGTATTGTAAACGTAAAATATCTGCTTAAAAAATGTTATAATAGAGATTAATTATAACAAATTTTGGAATATATATAAAGATATTATTTGAAGTCAATCACATTTCTTATAAATGGATGTCAATTTTTTTTAACTTTTATGTTATGTTTAAATTATTATATAATAAAAGTTTAATTTCGGAATTAAACTCAATTTTTAATAAAATTTATGTGGATAATAATTATAATAATCTTATCATAAGTACATATTTTCTAATAAAGATGACAACTTTTTCATAAATAAATATTAAAAGTATTTTTCATTATAATTTGATTTCTATAACACGTATTAATTTATCATATATGTTTTTAAATAATTTTTATTGTATTTATAAAAATAAAAATGTAATATATTTTGCTTTAATAATTTAAATAATTAATATTGACAAAATTTTTTAGAAAAGAATTTTCATAACAACTTTATTAGCTTTTACATAGCTAAAATTACAGGCGTGACTGAACTGTATACATATAAGAAGAAAATTAGTTAAGAACTCCTAGCCATATTTACAATCAACAATCTTATCTAAAAATGCATTTATGACGAAATTTAAGTTCTAGAAGAAATGTAAGAACCACTAAAGTCATATTGAGTTTGGTTGATATTGGCAACTAACTCTTTGAAAAAAATTGTTCCAATTAAATAAATATATTTATAGAATACTATATTTACAATTGTAAATATAGTTGTAAATATAGTATTCTATATCTATTATCATTATTATTCAATTGTCGGACAATAGATCTTGACTCTCGATTACATAGGCATATTTAATCGGTCGGTCGTATCATGTTATAAATTTTTTTATGTTTTTTATTATTTATTATATTCTTACTATACTTTATTGGTCATTATATTTATTTAAATAACTGTAGAAAATGCCACAGCCATTTTTTTATTAAAGAACATATTTTTCTTCGACGACCTTCTCCTACGTAAAAATGCTTGCTTCTTTTTTTTTCTCTTATAATAACTATAGGCTAGTTATTTGACGATTGATTTAAAAAGTTTTAAGAGTTTAGAGGTCCCGATCATAATGTTTTTCATTCTAAGCATGCCCTCCTGGTAAAAAGATCAATTTCTCGGGAATCATGGACGTGAAAATCATGTTTTTTTACATTCAATATCAGCGCATGAACACCAAATACAGAAATGTTCAAAAGGTCATTTTCAGTAGTATTAGTTCTTCTTGGCCCTATGATCGTACTCTTCAAAACCAGAAAAGAGTGTTTTATCATAAAATTTGCTTGTTCATCTTCGATTATTCATTTCTTAACATTAATTAATTAGAGCAAGACTCGTTTTTCACCATTAGATCTTTTATAGTCTTCCAAAATTATTCTCTCTTTGATTATTTTAATTAGCACCGTAGATTTTTGGTGAAACCAAAGACTAGTATCCAAGAATAGGGGGGCCACTGTTTAATTTGTTGTTGAAAGTGTCATAAATCTTGAAGAAAAAAAGCAACCTTCGTGAAGCTGTAAGGGAGCACTTCAAATCATCTGTACCTCATAATCTGTATCAACCATGTGTTAAGTTATCCCAACTTTTTATTTATGTGGATCCTACATAAATAAAAGGTTAGGATAGTTTGACACAAGATTGGTACAGATTATAAGATACAGAGGACCACATCCCGTAAGGGAGGTAGGTCTGTCACTACTTAAATCAATTAGTTATTACAACCGACCCTGTAAGGTCTCCGACATAATAATGGAATGAATTTCCTCCCATATCAAGTTCTCATTAAATGTAGCGAAAAAAAAAACAATAGGTTTTTATCTTAGACTTGTTAGTTGTCTAAAATAGGTTAAATGCTCGCCGATACAAATCAAACCGGACTGATTTTCGTTTTCGATTTTTTACATCATTGATCTTAAGTGTCTAAAATAGGTTAAATACTCGCCCATACCAATTTAATAAAGTTAATTAGATGAGGTTAATGCACATATGTAACATATTTTTTAAAAGGTTAATTCAATTTCACTTTTTTAAAAAAAATTAGAATATTACAATGAATGTGCAATTTGACAGAGTAAAAAATTTCCTCAAGCTTTTACGAAGCGTATAGTTACTGTTCCCGTTAGTGAAGACAGATAATAAAACAAACAAGTTTTGCATTTTGCAGTGTTTGGTTACTATCCCAACTGATTTTTGTTCTGTTCCCATATGATAAAGACATAAATTTTTTATTCCTTTCAAAACTGAAGAACAAAATTTTTTGTCTCCATCTCCAAAACAGAACACATAAGCAACTTATAGAAATATCCCTCCTCCCACATAAGTAATTTTTATATTCTTAATTATATTATTATTATTATTATTATAAATTTTGTACTTATTATTATTATTATTATTATTATCATTATCATTATTATTATTATTATTTATTAATTTTATTATACAAAATTAATTATCTTATTATTATTATATTATTATTATTATTATTACTACTACTATTATTAATTATTAATTATTGTTATTATTATTAATTATTATAAATTTTGTACTTATTATTATTATTAATGTTATTATTATTAATTATTGTTATAAATTTTCTACTTATTATTATTCTTTTATTAATAATATTATTATTTTTATTACTTTTATTATACAAAATTAATTATATTATTATTATTATAAATTTTGTACTTATTATTATTATCTTTATTATTAATTTTATTATACAAAATTAATTATCTTATTATTATTATTATATTATCATCATCATCATTAATTTTGTACTTATTATTATTATTGTTGTTGTTGTTATTGTTATTGTTATACAAGATTAATTTTCTTTTTATTATTTTTATTATCATTATTATACATAATTAATTTTCTTATTATTATTGTGATTATTAAATTCCTTATTATTTTTAATTTTCTTCCTCTTCTTCTATTATTATTATTATACGAAATTAATTTCTTAATGTTATTGTTATTATTATTATTATTATTATTATTATTATTATTATTTGTTAACTTTTTTACTAATAAAAATCATTCGTTTTAAAATAATCAATGAATTACATATTTCCAATCATATTATACTGTAGGGGTATTTTAGTCATTGACACTATTTTTATGTTCTGTCAACTACAACCAAACGCAGTTCTGTCCTCAAAGCGAAGA
>JANTPM010000245.1:38649058-38659261 GCA_025434745.1 Erythroxylum divaricatum | reverse complement strand
CTTATTATTTTTAATTTTCTTCCTCTTCTTCTATTATTATTATTATACGAAATTAATTTCTTAATGTTATTATTATTATTATTATTATTATTTGTTAACTTTTTTACTAATAAAAATCATTCATTTTAAAATAATCAATGAATTACATATTTTTAATCATATTATACTGCAGTGGTATTTTATTCATTGATACTATTTTTTATATTCTGTTAACTGCAGTCAATCACAATTTTGTCTTCAAAATGAATCCAGTTTTATCTGTTTTGTCCATCACAATTAAACATCTCACTGTCTCCAATTTTTGTTCTCTTATGTCTTTAAATTTGTATTTCATTCCATATGAAGAGAAATGTTAACTCATTTCTTTCAAACTTGTTTTTGAAGTAAAAGGAGGAATCCAGTGACGAGTTTTAAGCGCCAGTCCAGACACTAATCGCAACCAGCAAGTTTTCCGAAAGTCAAGACTGCATTATGAGACAACCCAAAGCACGGGAGAGAAAAAACACAAAATCAGGGTAAGTTTGAGAATCTTAGGTACAATCCTCCACGAATATATCGATTGTTGAAAGGAAAAGTTTGATTGTAATGACGTTGGCATGTACTGGAAATTGCGAATTGTGTTTTAGAGATGATATTTAGTTTTCTATCTATTTGGCATTTTCCTTTTGGACGTATGAATTGCGGAAAGGAGAAATAAATTGGAACTTATGACATATCGATAAGCTCATAAGTAATGCAGAGAATCAAATCCAAATCCAACCAGCAGTTTAATAATTACGAATGAAACCGCAAACACTCACCCCAAAAAATAATGCTGTCAGTTCTTTGTGAGACCAAAACTATCAGTTTTAGCCCTTGGCCATGTGTCTGTTTCAAGCTTTCTTTAATTCCCACAATAAATGTGTGTGACCGCACAGAAACGATTGAGCTAGTCCCAATCGCAAGTCGCTTCTAGTCCCAAAGTGTTTAAAAAGGTAAGCTTAACTTGTAAGTAGCGCATATGGAAAACCCTAGCTACAACCAATCAAGTAAAGTCCAAGCAGCTAACAATTTTTTTCTTTGTTCTTTTCTGTATGGATGTGCACTCTCAACTTGCCCACTTTATAGGCTACCCTTGTTCTTTTTTGTCCGGAACCAAGCTTTCATTGATTGACATGAAAATATGTTTGTTTTTACATAATATAAAGCATGATATTAATGAAGCTTATGGGGTGATGCTAACAGCTAACTGTAATGCACATATTCTCGTGTGTTGAAGAAGACGACTCCTATCTACCACTAGATCTTCACAATTTGTGTCGCTTTAAACGTTTCCACGATCCAACCTCTTTCGGCCGGTTGGCCCCCCCAATGTTTTGTTGTTTGAAATACAAGTTCAACTCAAACTTATCACTTGATCTTAATTAAGAGTTTACGTATATTTATCATAATTTTTATATAATTCAACCAAAGAGTCTAAGAAAATCATTTGTCATAAAATATTATTGTAGTTAATTTAGTCTCTTTGTTTTTTAGTGTCACCTAATAAGTTGAGAGTAAATCAAATTTCACCGCCTGAATACTATCCAATTGAGATTAGGAGCAATTTTGTATTATATTGGCCGAATTACAATCAAATTTATAAATTGAGAAAATTTTAAAGGTTAAATTAGGAATGCATATTTTTAAATTTATATATTTTTAATATAAATTACTTTTAAATAGTTAATTTTTAAAAATAAAATATTTCATAATTTCAATAACAGACTAGAGTTATTGAACTAAAATTTAAAATATTTTTATTTCTAATCAAAATAAAGGACTAAATTTTATTTACATAAAAATTAGAAGTGTTTATATTAAAAATAATTTGAAAATATATATGATATTAACATGTATCAATACTATATTATACCAGGACTAAACCGAAATAAATTGTATTCACAACTCTGTATAAAATTCAGTCTCTATATTAAATAATGATTGACTGCTTTTATTCTTTAGATATTGTTTTTATATATTTTTCAATTTAAATATTTGTGTTTAATTTATTTTTTATTCTTTCATATTTATTTGTTAGTATCAAACTACTTTAAATATATAACATAAGTATATAGATTTAATTTATGAATAATAAATAAAGAGAATATAGTAGGGGTGTAATTATTAAAGATCCAACTTTATTTTTAAATTTTTTACTTTAAAAAATAAAATCATTTAATATTTATTCCTATTTTATAATGTTTGAAATAATTTTAATTTTAATTATTTAATTTTATTATTAAATGAATAAAAACTATTTGATTATTTAGTATTAGCTATTAATAAAAAATGTAATTAATATAATTTAATTATTCAAGTTGATATTAATGTTAAGGTTCTTAACATAACTTCACAGGAGTTACATCTTCTAAAAGATACATTTTATAATATGGGAATAAATTTTAATTATATAAAATTGATGAACAATTTTATAATTTTTTAAATTACTCTATATGACATCAATAATTGTTCGATATTTGTACTATACTGCATATACCAAAATTGATATAGTCTTCATACAATATTTACAAACTTAATTAGGAGTTAAAAGACTCTTAATTCCAATTAATTTCCTCAATTTTTATTGGATAAGAATAATTTGATTAATTTGTCTAATATGGCCTTTTAAGTTCAAGATATTGTATTGTGATAAGAAAAGCGTCAAAGAAGTTAATTCAAGTGGAATAAGGGAACTTTTCCTTTTTATTAATTAACATTCTATTCCTCAAAGATAATATAAAATGGTTTTATGTTTAAAGAATACCATCAAATAAAATTCTGAAAGCGTTATACCATATAGTATAAAAGAGTCGAGGGTAGATCATTAACGTCAATATAGTAAAATCAATTTCGATAGGCATACCATCGTATACAAATTAATAGGGAAAATATCAATTTATGATAAAATTATAAAATAACCATTTACAAAAATTACAAAAAAAATAAATTTGAAAAGAATTTTAGTGTAAAGTTTTTGTTCCGAATATACTTACACCAAATAAGTTTATACTATATTACCACATTTCCTTGCTCTTAAATCAACTTTCTATAAGTCAAATTGTTGAATTTACCATTTCTAGACAAATTCCACTCGTTGACATCAGCTTTGTTTTCCTCCAGCTCATTACTATTAATCTGATTATACAAACCATAATCTCGAATCGTTGATAGAATTTCAGTTTTGTGTGATAGAGCATAAGGAACAAATTGATGATTCCCGATCATATTTATGATTGAATTGAGCTCAACAATATCCTTACATACTCCAACAATTAAACATTTGCCACACAAAAAGGACGTATTGATAACATTTCCCAATAATTTGATCACATATGGTCTAACTTTGCTTTTGACTTTCAAGATTGTTTTAGTTGTGTTTGACTCAGTTCTTGGTATATTGACTTTCTATATATTTCTCCTTTGATGCAGTAAGCATTGATCCATTTAATCTATGGAGAATTCTTGTTTTCAATGATCATCAACAATTTTTGGTAAGCATAACCAAATTACAAATCCTCAAAGAGAGCACATTCATCCTATCCTGTTTTTTCAAAGAGCATACTTCTAACCATTTGATGGGATTGTAGTGTTTATATGTCCTATTTCCAAACCACAAAAAAATTTTAGAATAGCATTAGTTGTCTTGATAACATCCTCGGAAAAATACATATGAGCTGCCCACTTTATAGTTTAGTGCATTAAGTACAGATCAGATGAATTGTGCTCTCCCAGCTGGGAAAAAAGCTTTCAGACTCTAACCTATTATCCTAGCCTATATTTTATCAATTAGCAATTTTTAATCTTTACAAGTTGACTTAGAATCAGTAATAGGAACTTCCAAACATACAAATAACAAGTCATGTCTGTTAAAACCTGTAACTTCAAGTATCATTATTTCTTGATCCATAGCTTTATTAGAGATGTAGCGAGAGATTTTTCTACAGTTCACTTCAAGTGTAGACATTCTAGAAAACATTTTGATTGCAGTCATCAAAGCCACCATAAATATTATTACTGCTATCTAATAAAGACCAAATTTGTTATCCTTAGCCTCTTACACTTAGAATGATATCTGAAATACTTTGTTCTCTCCACCATCCTCGTAAATGTTATGTAAAAAACCTCCATAACAAGAGAGAATAGGTAAGAAGTTGAAGGATCTCCTTTCTTTATACCTTTGCTACTTTTAAAACTCCTTGAAGTTCCCTGTTTATAAGTATATCGAAAGATGGAGTGGTGATGCACTGAGAAATCCACACAATAAATATTTCAGGAAAAGCCATCACTTTTATAATGTTATTAAGAAATTTTCACTCCACATTGTCACAGGTTTTCCTTAAATCAATCTTTAAGGTGCAATTTTTACCCCATCTTCTTTTGTAGTAACCTTTCATAAACTCCTGCATCAGAAGAATGTTATCACTCATGGATATGCTATAAGTATATATTCCCCTTGCGTTTCATCCATATACTTGGCCAAATTCCTCTTGAATCTATAGTTATAACCTTGGAGGTGATTATATATATGGAATTGGAATAAGCAATTAGTCTATAGTCACTGAAGTGCTTCATCTCTCCCCCTTTGGGACTTAGAGTTATGAAGTTTCTATTAATATCCTTGAACAATTTCCTGCGACTGAATAATTCTAAAATAGCTTCATGAAACATACTCTTAGTTAAATGCCAGGTTTTGTTGAAGAACATCATATTAACACCATCTAGAGTAGGAGCTTTGAGTGCATTGATTGACTTAACCACTTCATCAATCTCCTCACTAGTGACAAGATTGGAGAATGATTCAGCATCTTCAAGAGTTATAGTTTACAACATGATCTTTTTAAGTAGTCCAATTATGGAGTGAGCATTAGTTGACGCATTCATGATTAAATTGAAGTAAGTAGAAACTTCTTCAAGAACTCATGTTGTTCTGATATGCTTTGATTATCCTTGATCACATTAACAATTATGTTGGATCCTTTCCTTGTTAAAACAAATATGTAGTAGAAATTGGAATTTCTATCACTCTTTAAGCTGTTGCCTTGTTGATCTTTGCTTCATCACATAATGATCATATAATAAGGCTTTTGACAAGTTACATTGCATTCTTCTCATTTTGTTAAAGTTCACTAGACTAAGGATTTCCACATTCACTAGACTAAGGATTTCCATGCATCTCATCTTGTATAATTTTAAATGCCTCTTTGGTAGTTGTTAACAAATGATGAGTGTTTCCAATATTCTCCTTATAAAACTACTTTAGGGACATTTTGATGAGTTATAATTTTGTTGTGTAAACAAATTGCTTAGTACCCTAAACTTCAGTGGAGACTATTTTCCAGATGATTTCATCAAAGCCTGTCAAAGAGGTTTAAAAAGCCATTTATTTTGAGCCTCAACCATTCTATAGCTGGTGGTGTCCATTATATTAAGTGTACCTCTTTGTAGATTATTTTTCTTGTAGACTAAACGATTGTTCTTATTTGTGCCACTTTTTGTTGTAGGGTGAGTTTTTGGTTATCAAAGGTTTTCATATTTCTCCATCGTCATTACCAAGTTATGATTCCAAATGTTACAGACCACGTAGTCATAACTAATATTTTTGCATTATTTGGTTTCAAGTAGAGCTAATTGAATATGACTTTTAAGTAGAATCTTGGTTTAACTTTTTCTAGGAAAAGGCGATTATGTACTTGCCTAGCTTTTAGGTATGAGTGACACACTGAAGTATTTCCTAAAATTATCTATTAAATCATTATTAAGTTTTTAGATAATGATTAAAGCTATAATTCTCAACGCATTCTATAAGACGTAAATATATAATGTAGCCCTATTAATTTCCTAAACTGAAGCTTTATATAATTCCTCTAGTGTAGTGTTAATAACTTAAAGTAAAAAAAAATCTTAGCTTTGATGACAAGGATTAAATTATCGAAATAGATCAAGTGTGATATGAGTGGGCCACCATTTGTAAATATAATTGGTCTCCATCTTGCTTTTAAAATAAGCTCCTATATATGTATATATATATATACATACCTGCATAGAACATAAAGATAAAGATGATATAATTAACTGAACTAGATGTAAGGATAAACCTAATTATGTCAAGGCCTCGTATATGATACTCCATGCAAGTTTGTTGAAAGCTTTATATTGATCAATTTTAACAGCTATAAATCCTTTTTCCCATTCCTTGTCTATATTAGTGCATATTTTCTTACAATAGTAATATATTATTACTAATTTGAACCTAAGAACAAAGCTAGAATGGGTAAGAAGAATAAGTGATGGCACAAATCCTTTCACCCTAGTTGGATCCCCTCAAGTCATGTTGCTAACTCTTAAAAATGTCTCAAAGATATTATTGTTCTAATTTTCACCATTTTAGCATATCTTTAAATAGCAAGAGCTAGGCTATATTTTACATCCCAAGTATTTGTTATAAATTGGTCAAAGTCTTAATAGGTCAACTATCTTGCTTTAAACTTAGTGAAGGTCTCCTTCGAGGCCATTAGTCATCATAAAGATGGGAAATGGTGTATGATTTGAATAAATGTGCGAAAGGTGATTAATAATTGCACCTTGATAGAAGAGAAACCACCCTATATTTGCATAGAGTTTGATCTAGTCACTCTATCAAAGCTCCTCTCCTATAAGTAACATTAGGTCCATAAATTTTGAGGTTAATGAGTTCATAGCTTTTTACCATTCTTTGAAGCAAATCTTACTTCTTTTATGCATATCTAGCTCACCTTTAGATTCATCAGGAGTAAATATATCACTAAATTCATAGAAGCCATAGATTAAGGAAAGTATTAAATATCCATCTTATATGATTTCTAAAGTTCGTCTTTAAATGCTACATGAGGATTGACAAACATAGTCGTGAAATATCAAAAGCCCTTACACTTAGGTGTAATTAAAATGTATTAATAGTGATATTCAATGATATTAACTTGGATATTATCTTATTCCAATGGAAACATATACTCTTACAGAAACCCCTAAAATCTATTCTAAATTTTTTGTTGAACCACATATTGTTAGTGACAAATTATACCTTTTTAAACTAATCACTGGCATAAAAGGCCACTAAATCTTTCTTATTCTTCCTAATTTAGTCTTTAGCATAAAATGTGAAGCCTCTATTTACAACTCCTTGAAATTTTCAAGTAATGATTTTTATAGGAAGATAATTTACGGTAAAATTAAAAGTTAGTAGTCTTGTATTACATCTATAATGGATATAGATTTTTATAAGGTAGACATAAAATGATAATCTTATGTTAATTTGCTGTCCTATATTGCTATTTTTTCCTCAACTAGTGATATGACCTTTATCACCTTATCTATGATGTGACAAAGTTATTCTAATGATCATAACTTTAGTAATCTAATGAAAGACTTGGGAAGTGAATCTAGATTATATGATAGATATCAGTATGCACCACTACCTATTTCTAACCATTCTTATGATCCATTGAAATAAATTGGAGGTCCAATGATGAGGGCAAAGAACAAATCCATAAACGTAGCTTTGGAAGGATTAATCTTCGAGATACAAGATGATGATGTTATTTAAGATGAACTAGATACATATTAATCACTTTTCTACATGTTGTTGAAGATGGAATATGCTTAATATACGAAGACTAAGGCTTAGAGAATGTCTAACAATCTAGTCCATATACGTTGAGATAACTAGATCCCAATTTTTATAATTTAGATGTATTTATGACTGTTTTTTTAAGTTAAATGGCTTTGGTTTGTTTTGTTTTAAATAATTCATCATGTTTTATTGTAATTGTTCCTAATATTTATGAGCTTTAGTTATGTAAAGGCATAATATATATTATTGTATGAATATTTTTATTAGCCTAACATGAAACATAATGGAATCTGCTTGTGATAAGTGTCGTATAAAATTTAAATAAGTAAAATCTAAAGTAATATCATATAATTAGTATACATCTTACCTATATCTAATCAGCCTTGTATTAATATATCGATATATTTTGTTTTAGGTTTTCTTATATCTTAAAGTGGTAAGTATAATATATTCATTGTTGTTGATAAGTTTAGTAAGATGATGCATTTTATTGCATATTTTAAGATCAATATTTTAACAAATATTGTTAGTTTTTTTCTTTAAGGAAATAACACATTTGCATGGATTACCTAAAACATTAGTAAGTAATATAGATGTTAAGTTCTTAAGTGTTTTTGTTAGACTAAACTCTGTTTTATTTTGCTGCACATCCTCAAACGAATGGACAAACTGAAAAAGTTAATAGGACACTTATTACTTTGTCACATGTTGTCATTCAAAAGAACTTAAAACAATGGGAGAAATGTTTGCCACATATTGAGTTGGTATACAATAGGTCTATTCAGCCAACTACTTCTTATTCTCCTTTCGAAATTATGTATGACTTTAGTCATTTTAACTCCTTTAAATATCTTACTTTTGCCCCTAATGAACATTTTAATTTAGATGGTAAGCATAATGCAAATAAAGAATGAGAAATATGTAAGGCAAACCAATATGGTGAATATAAAGATTTTTTTTAACTTAGAGATTAAGTTTGGGTTCATATGCATAAAGAGAGGTTTTTTAAAGGAAGTCTAGGTGTAGCTAAGAGAAAATGAACCTTTTACAAGTATTATAGAAGATAAATGACAATAATTTCAAATTATATGGTAACATCTAATTCATACGTCAGAGTAAATGTTAATAGTTATTTTGCTCTTTTGGCTATACTTTAATCAATGTATAGAAATCAATGTAATGAAAAGTAACAACAACAATTAAAACTTATGAACATGAACGTAGCTCCTTGGAAGAGAGATTCGACACCTTTTTTCTCCATCATAATTACATCTTATGAATTATGATGCAAAGTAAGATAGGAACATAGCATTGTGCAATATATGCTCATTTGTGCAGGTTTGATCTTTTGATGAATTTTTTTACGAATATACTATTAGTAATTTCTTCTTCCACTGACTTTAAATTATCAATTACCAATGTAAATAGTTCTAATGAATCTTTTACTTAAACAATATTAGTTTTCCTTACTTTAATGTATATAATTTAGTTTTAATAACTTGGAATAAGGCAATTATATAAAAATAACTCTTAAACTAGTTCTATGATCTACTGGAACGTATGCTTTGTTTATCTAGGAATTCTTTCGTTGATTAATGAAGGAAAATTAAAAGGTAATTTTATTAAACACGTAGAAAAATAAATAAAAAGTTAAAATTAACATTAATTTAATTTTCATAAAATGATTAATTTATAAATATAATAAAATATCAATCATAAATAATATTTCATCATAAAATTTGATTTTAATAACCCTTTTATTAAATTGATTTTTGAATAAGTTATTAAAATTATTATAGTTATAATTGTTTAGTCTATAATAGTATTCATATGAATACCTTGACAAAATTTTACAAGTAGATAAGAGACGAGTACGATAAAAGTGTTTAACTTATGTGTATCCATAAATAAATTATACTTGTAAATTATATTTATAATAATCTTTATACGAGATATTTTAAAAATATTAAATTAAATAATCATTTATACAATCATCATAAGAGTTTTTTTGACATCTTAGTATAATATTTCAATTGAAACTTTCGTAAAGATTCAGTTTAATAAATAATTTGTTCTTTAATATTTATTTAAGTATTTTCATATTTTAGTATATGAGATTAATTACTTCTCTAAAAAATATAATATTTGTTTGTCATTATATTCTCTTAATATTCAATATTAATAATATAACAACTAAAAATAATTTATTAATAGTACACATATAATATAAATCTAACACTTATAATATTATTATAATTTTGTTTATGAATTATATTAATTAATTAAATAACATCCCTAAAAAAGAATCATTTTAATAAATTTAATATGACAAATTCTATAAAAACCACAATTAACTCGTGTACTAGCCATGTCTAAATCTTACTTTTTATTTACCAAAAAAAAATCCTACTTTTAGCTTTTGCGTGTCAGAAGTCAGAATCTTTTAATGCTTGAATGTAGACCTGACAAAACGGGCGGGTCACCCGTTTATACGCCCGTATCCGCCCTAACAGTTCGAGTATGGGTTGGTATGTTTTTTTACCTGTTTCATATTTACCCGTATCCGACTCACC
>JANTPM010000245.1:38637810-38648958 GCA_025434745.1 Erythroxylum divaricatum | reverse complement strand
GGTAACCCGCGGGTCTACCCATACCCGCTGGGCAGGGTATGGATTTTCAAAATCATTACCCGTTTCTATAAATTTACTCGTGAACTCGTACCCGTGTGACCCATACTCATATCCAGACCACCCGCCCGTTTGCCAGGTCTACTTGAATGTAAGGCGACGAAGACATATTTATAATGAGTTAGGTAAGGAAGGAGTTCTTGTTTTAAACCAAATTTGTGAAGTTGAATATATATCACTGAAATGTTAGTTTTATATATATATACATATATAAAAAGTTGCCGGATGGATAAATGTATGTGTAACACCTGATGTGTTCCAAGCATATGTACCTCCCAAAGTGGAGGACACTCTTTCGTGTTGTTGATTTACGTAAATATGATTCACTATAGAGATGCAGCAGTGGAGCCAGGCTACTTCCATTCCATATACAGTTGTAGAAGATACTTGCACGAGCTTGACCAGTAGCAAGCACCCAACTTTGCGATTTTTTTGGAGTTAGCTATATATGTGGGGATATAACAGATAGGTAGCTTCTGAATTCGTGTTTGAAACTGAAGCTAACCATATATACATGGTAAATTTCTGGTTAAATGGAGCTAGGTGGGTCGAAATCAAATCCATGTTTCTTAAGTTACAACCAAATATTTCCCAGGAAGGTAACAAACTTCCAGTTAGGAAACAACTCACTCACCAGTGCAGTACCAGCTGGTCCCTCCACAGCTCCAAATGTCTTGTATACATGGGAACAATACTTGTACCCCCCCATTACATTTCAATCAAATTAAATTTCTTGTACCAAACAACTATTTCATATCAAATTAAATCTGTGTCTCACCAGCAGAACATGTACCTCTCATCACGTTTCAGCTGCGGCAAGAACTGGAGGTTGTCATGTATATATAATATCTTGGCCTTCTCTTTTAAACTTTGTATATATAAACTTTGTATATATACACAGCGTATGTTGACGTTGATGTCTACTAGCTATAACTAATTGCTAGTTTTAAGCCGTTCAAGGCAGCAAGCTAGAGGAATCTTTGGTGGTCCAATTAAGCATTGCAGGGGTCACAGTTACATAGTTTTTTTTGTGTCTGTGCAATGCATCACGTTTCAATTAAAATACATAGTAACAATTGAAATTTTCCTTACGAAATTATGAGGAAATTTACTTGAGGAATAAATCCAACACATCACGTTTGACGAGGATTTGTGAGTCCCACTCCTCAAGATTTTTGGTAATGTCAGTCATAGCTTGAATGATGCATGAGAATAAGTTATGCACAGATCCCTATTGTTGAGTTCAAATTTTTTCCCTTACGTGAAAGGCAAATCGAGCTGGATACAATTATTTTTCCCCTTTCATGAATCATTTCTGATTCAAGAGAGCACGGGAAGATGAATATAGTTGTTTGCGTTAAGCTAGAGCTTTTTCCAAACTACAATAATTATGGTTTTGCACAGCCCTTCAATTCAATTGTACTACAGAAAAGAATGAGATAAAGAGTGGTCCTGTCTCCTGTAAGAAGTTGGAAAAGCTAGAGGTAGTTGACCATTAATGGAGTCCATAGATGAACATTCTGGTTCTACATTCATTTTCTTCCGTTTAGTGGAGCATAATTTCAAGATCTATAGCATCATGAGATATGATTTGTAGATTTGGTTGAATTTTCCAACGAGGATAGAACAAATCTTTGACTTAACACCGCCAAGGAACTGTCTTTATGCTATTACATAGACCAAGTGTTGACCTTCCAGCCAGTGAATTATACAGGAAAAGGTTGTAACTTGTTCACATCCTAGCCTGATACTACACGCTTTGCAGATTTGCCATCATTCGCTTTCCAAATTAATGATTAAGCATTTGTCATCATCTCTAGCTAGCAGCTAAGGGTTGGAGGCTGACATGGACTAAAGACCAACTTTTTCCCATGAACTCTTCAAATTGAACCAAGCCAAAGGCATGATTAACCAAATAATATTAGTTGATTAATTCTATAAACTTGCTATCTTCGGTGAGTAATCAAAATCTTGTAGCTCTTTAAGATTCCAGTTTGCTTGTAACAGTGGCTTATGCAATTGAGCCAAGTAAACAAACCCACTACTCTTGATGGAGTAAGCAAATCAGAACGTGGAATCCCAAAAGCAAAAGCAAAAGCAAGCATTCTTTGAATATTGTGTTGGTAGACCGAATAAGCATTCATGAATCCTCAACTTTTATTTACCTATCATCTATCAAATATTACTGTCAACAATTAATGCTAGTCGTCGACTCTCGTTGATTATCCTGCACAACTCCAAACCTAATCACATCTTCATTAGCATTTACTCTGCCTCAACGTCAACAGATTTAGTGCCTCATTTATGTTCCAGTACTAGAACTTCAATTATTCAAGCTTCCCAACAATCAGAATTATGACACTACAACTTAGGTGGACTAATAAGCTCTGAAATAGCAATAGCAATTAAAACTCCAAAAAGTTGATTCCATCTTTTTTATTAGTTTCAAGTTTTCTTATGTAATATCAGAGGTGGTAGTTAATATAACTCTTGTCAGTGACGTACATGTGCTGCATAAACAGGCATCAACCAAGAACACAAAAAAAAAAACAAAAAAAACAAAAAACAGTCATCTCGGTCATAGATTTAGGAGGGTCCTGCAAACGATGTACTGTCTCTCTCCAAACTCTTCCAACATTTTATCTTCTAATTTGTGTCAGTCTTTTCACCTCTGAATGACTGAATCTCCCTGCCCAGGTCTTTCGTTTGCTGACAGTGATTATCATCACTGATCATCAAGTGAGGTGAAAGGTGAATAAAGTTTGCATCAGAAAGCAAAAGTAAAGAGTGATTGTGAGATAGAAAGGAAAGCTCAAAAGCAGTTTATTAAAGCCAACCCAAATGATCAAGACTCGGGTATTAAGTTCGGTTCGCAGTGGTCCCATAGGTTTTCGGAGAAGGGGAAGATACCCATCTCTGGACTTATTGGTATCTGTCCAATAAACTGAAAGCAATACTAAAAAACAATTGCCAACGACCAATATTGCAGTGCCACAGACTCGCAGGAAATCAACTTTTACGCAAACTACGAAGAACCCAGTTAGATTCACATGATCGCTTCACTTTCTTGAGGTTGCACTCACAAGCTTGGAGCTGAGAAATAATGACAGTAGCTCATGGATTCTGTGTTATCTATGCCCTGGCTTTATCCTGCTCAACTTTGTGCCAAGTTCGGATGCACATCATTAATGCAGATCTTGACTGGTCTAAGTTCTAACATTTTGGACAATCAGGGCTGGTAGGTCGGTCTATGGATTGATCAACAAAGCTCAGGTTCAGAGACAGTTTTATTTTCATTTCGATCGGCCAGTCCACAGATATTTGGAATCCTCAATAAACCGTATAGAAACTCAGTGTACCTGTATGTGGCAACTAAGAAAAGATGTGAACCAAAACTTGATCCATGTTACAAAAGGACGAGGAAGTACCATTTGGGCTATAAATTAGACCCAATTATCAACACAGCAATATGAGTTTAGAAGATTAATAATGAAACCTGAAGTTGTCTTCCCCTATTGTATATATATTATTATGTCAGATGAGCGATAGAATATACTCCGAAAGCCACATTTAGGTAATAATTCGTTGCTTCAGTAAACCTCTAAATATAAGTCCTGTTTCAAAATGGTATAATTTATTTAAAACATGTGATTATATTTCAAACTTGATTTACTACCCATGAAATATAATAACCGATGCGTGTAATATTCCAAATTCCATATGTTCAATGACTAACGGCTGGTCTTGCAGTTTCTTAAGTTGACTTGAAAGCCATGATTATTTATATCTCATTATGTGTGAAAGTGACTCAGCGGGTACGAGTAAAAATGCTAGATATAAGTAACAAATGAACTTAAAAAGAAATCAAGTCTCTTGTCAATCCACTTGAATCCCGTGCAACACCGACACATAGTCAAATCTCACTGAAAGTGTTGATGATTGCCTGCTTCTGCCTGAATCAACTCGTCAAAAAGACCACAGGGTTACCACTAAGAAAGCAGTATCATAGAACGTGACGTATGAAAAGTAACGTGAAACAGCTGTTCCACGAGTGGATAAGCTCCATCATTAATTCATAGATCTAACAGGTCTCCGAAACCATCCAACAACAGTATGATCTTTACATCTCCAATGAGCATTGCCACAAAATCAATAAATTCTTTTTTGACAAATGCCATCTAGAAGTGAACAAAAGAAACAATGGTGAAAAAGCGAACTTAGACAAGACAAGTCAGTCTAGAAAGGACGTTGTTTAAGCTTCATGCTTTGGTTGATCTTCATTTGTTGCTTACTACAAGGTGCCGGCCCAAGATCTTCAACCTAAACAGAGGGAAGTGTCGGGGCCTCCACTATCCAAGAATATATGCATGTTACTGGCAAGCATAAAGCAATCGTTTCAGCGCTAATCTAGCTGCAGTTTCTTTTCCCTAATATTGACTTGAAGGAACACATCACATCAGAATCAATCAATCTTTCGATCAACATTACCTTATCGGATGGAGCTTATCATTGATTTTAAGCAGCAAATGTCGTTTATATTATTGAGCTTCGAACTGCTTTCTAAGTTGTCATGCTTTAACTATGCGTATATACAGCCTAATACCACTATAAAACTAAAACCTTTCTCCGCCTTTCGGTTAAGACTAAAATTGAAAGACTATAAAAGTACAATCAATATTGAGAACAGACTTGTTGTCTATGCTTTTAGTGATATTTCAATTATAAAATTGTTTGAATTTAATGTTTCGATATTAGCACTTCAATGACAAAATCAATTTTAAGTAAAGAAGTTAAAAGAAGAATAAAAGAGAACTTTGACCAATGTTTAAGTGTCTTCCCTTTTTACCTTTTATCCCATTCATATTTATATTTACTTAGAAATGTGCAGAGAATGAGACTGCTGAATCATTATTTATGTGTTTAAACTTTATGCTTGTTGGCCCTAGAGAACATTCTTTTACGGAAGATCTTTATGATGAGCCTAGTAAAGGAACATATTTTTGGGTCTTGACATCACATTCTAACCCAAAATCTTAAGACATTAGATTTATGAGTTTTTTTCACCTATATGTCTCTAACTAATTTCATCTCTTTTCAATGTAAAATTCTAACTCATACTTGAAATCCCAACAATCTTCTCTTTATGTGTGAAGTTTCACATTGAGTTTGGGCTCCCTCTTGAGCGAAAGTCTTTTTCTTAGCAACTTGCATATATGGCGTCACTAAGAGCCCTTTTACTCCACTGATCTGCACCCACTAGGAGTTTCTTTGCTCTTCCACGACGGATGGCAACTATGGGATCCGTCTACCGTTTTTATACTCGTCTTTTGCTGAACCATCGACTTTGATACCACTTTTTAGCATTAGGGGGTCTACTTTCTTGGGAGATCTTGATGATGAGCCTCGTGAAGGAACATACTTATAAGTCTTGACACCACACTCCAACCTAAAACTTTAAGGCGTTAGGTTTATGAGTTATTTTCACTTATATGCCTCTCATTAATTTCACCTCTTTTCAATCTGAGATTCTCACTCACACTTGAAATCTCAACAATGCTCCAAACATTAAATTCTTAAAAAATCAGGTGATGGACGTTAAATATTTCTGACAAATTTATCACTGTGAAGGGATGAACCCCAAGGCCTCAAGTAAGAATAAGGTATAAATCACTTGAGATCAGATCAGTGAAGGGTCATTAGAGGAAAATATATTTGTAAAAAAAAAACACAATGTACATCTCTTTCTATGATGGCCTGAGGATGTGCATTTGATCGTTTTAAAAGGCAATCTTTCGACTCTTAATAGACTATAACTAGTTGTCACGCCTTTAATCAACGCTAATTATTTAGTACAAAGAGAAGTCAAAGACTATTGCATCATGGGAAAGTGGAAATTCCCTAAGTCTTAATTGTTTTTGTATTATTAATCAGAACCTTTAAAGAGCATATAAATAACTTCTCCTTCATTTCTTATAGAATTTTTTCTCCCTTATGAGTTTTTTCAAAAAGGTTTTATCGATTTTTCCATTGCATCTCTCTTAAGCCCAATCAACTTTTCATTAGTATATTTTGTTAAGTCTTTATTTCTTTTTAGGGTGTCATGTCTCGTTCAGGGAGTTCAAGTTGTGGTTTTAGTGTTTTTAGGCATAAATCAAAGGGATTTAAGGTGTCTAACAATAGTAAATTGATTTGGAAAGTTGATGATGGAGGTTGGCGAATCATCTTCCCTCAAATTGAGTTTATAATTAGGCTTAAAATGAATAGATATTAGGGAAAATTCAGGTTAAGTAGTCTAAAGGGGATGAGGGACAATGTTGTATCCCTATTTATATTAGCATAAGATTCCCTAGTATGTTTGGGTAGGTTTGCTTTGTCAAACTTGGAGAAGTTAGCCTTTACTATGATATTTTTAATTGTGAGATAAGGTTTTCTTTGATTATTTTTGTCTTAGGGTTCTAAAAGAAACGTGTTTGGTAGTAAGTCAACTTCATATACTCTTTTAGCCTCATATGCTCAAGCTTTGCTAGATTCTATAGATTCACTTCCCCCTAATAAATTATTGGTAGAGGAAGAGCTATTATCAGAGGCTGACATTATCAATTAGCATATCTATAATTTGGTATTCCATACTTATGTTATTTTCATATAGGCTGTTATTGTTGACTTCTAATTGTATAAGAAAGGATGAGCACAAACTTATATTTGCAGTTCACTAAAAGGAGAGTGCCTCAAAGAAGAGGAAGATGGCGGCACCCTAAGTATTGGAGCAAACTACAAAGAGAGGCCAACCCTTTCATCAAGATTAAGACCAATGATGAATCAAACCAAGAAGCTCTTGTACCCATACGAACCTGTGTCCTATCAATAACTTTAAAGGGCACAATATTAATGACAAGGGTAAGAAACATAATTATGAGGTTTTTGTCCCTAGTTAAATGTTAATCCTAAGATTTAATTTTTTATGAGGCCATGGTCAGTCCACATTTATGTTAAAGCTTTATGTTGTAAAGGAACTAGAATCTCAAAGAGAGGAACTCCATAAATACATTATATAAGTAGATTGAGATTAACATCGTTAAGGTAATTAGCTTCTCTCTATTATGTTACATGGTTAGGACTATCTTTGCTAACAATTTATAACTTAGAATTAAGTCTACATCTAGAGGTTCAAGAGTGAGAGTTAGAGAAAGAGGCCTACTTAGAATTAAATGAAGATAGTCAGTGCTCATAACAAGATCATGAAAGTCCTGAAGCAAGAGATGGAGGGACATATTAAGGACATAAAGGCTCTTAAAGGGAATATTTGAATCATAATAACAAACTACAAAAGTTTAGAGTCTAAATCCTAAAAACAAATTAAGTATACCTTACAAAAAGAATGCAGGATGAATGTGTGTTGTGATCTTTTAAAGACTAACTATCTTAGGATATGGAATTAAAACATCGCGACCACACCCTTTATCGATGGATTTAACAAATTAAATAAGTTCAGCAATTTTAAGAATCCAAACATTCTTATCAATGAGTTGAACATTAAAAACTTGCTTACCCTAATCTTTCCTTTGTTAATCTTAAGTCTTCCTTGATAATTTTGTTAATATTTTAAATGAATTGGGCAAGAATTCTAATGCGTAAGGGTATAAGGGTCATCCATCCCCTTCCAATATCAATCCTACGATGGCCCAAAAATAAGCTGGTGATCATTTTTTAGATAAGTAAGGATCAATAGATGGCTTGCTGAATAATATTTGTAGGTAATTGATGAATGTTTTAGGAGTTGCCTCAAGTGATTTTATGAGTTTTCATGTTTGAGTTTATAAGTATCTCTAGTTAATTACAAGCACAATATTATTTCATTTGTTTGTTCCTTATACTTTTTGGCCTTTTTGTTTGGTTTATTAATGCAAATGGCTTTTATTTTTTATTGGATGATTTTTTTTAGTCTTTGTATGTGTGGATGTCGTTTATTTCTTTAAACTCAAAACTTGTGGGCAACTGTTATTTCCAGAATAATAGTACATTTATTAGATACTTGAGATAATTTAATTAGTTGATATACAATTAAGTAAATCATCTTAGGTATATTATGCTTAGCAAATTTTTGTCTCTCAAGTGTAGTTTGTCTTAAAGCAAAAACATGTTATGTTTACAATTGATTAATAAATCTGACTTATAGGTGCATTTTATCTTATAGAAAAACTATGCTAAATAATGATCTCTTAATAAATCTACATCTTACGAGTGCATTTTAACTCAAAGTGAAAACATTTTATATGCATGATCACTTAGTAGATCTACATTTATAGATGAGTTTTGCCTTGCAGAGAAAATGTCTTATATGTGTGATAGCGTTATAGACTTGTACCTTATAGGTGAGTCTTACCTTAAAGAAAAAATATCTTAGGTGCATGGTTATTTAGTAGACTTACATCTTACAAATGCATTTTGCCTTAAAGTAAAATTGTCTTAGGTGCACAATCACTTAGAAAATCTATCTCTTACAAGTGCATTTTTCTTCAAAGGAAAACATCTTAGGTACATGATATAGGTATACACCACAGTGCCTTATAAGATAAATACATAAAACCCAAAAATGAACTTTATTGATCATATAGGTGCAAAACCTTCAAGTTAGCCCGACGAGGTGGAGGCGATCCGCAACGAGTAGGTCGACATCTCACCAAACATTCATAGAGAGAAGGAGAGAGAGACGGAGAGAGAGAAAGAGAGCGCAGGGCCGTTCATGGAAGAGCTTCCAAGTTTACTCGTGTAGTCCCAAAGACGATGGTGTGCAAGAAAGAGCTTCCTAAACCTTCGACTGGTAAAATTCCTAGATTGCTTCAAGGTGTCTCTTGCATGTTTTTAGATTTTTCAGGGATGTTGGAGCAAAATAAAGCAACCGAAAGCATCTCATCAATACATATTCCCTAAGATCCTCCATTGGTTGAAGGTAATAGGAGTTGTATTGTTTTGGTAATATAGGCACGGCTCTTAGCCCCAACACCCAGTTTCCAGGTGCGTACTTTCGCTTTGGGCTTCTTAAGCTGTTTCTTTGGGTTCGTTAGTTGTTTCTTTTTAAGCCATCTCCCGTAAGATAGTTACACCCGTAAATTAGTGTTGGTATTGGGTGTATATTTCTATAGTCGGGAGTTGTGTTATTTACTGGTGGATGTTCTTAAGTTGATGAGGGGGATGAAGCTTGTGGGTTTTCCATTGTAGGCGTAGTTTTTGCTGTCACGAGCACTTGAGAGATTTGGTTCCATATACTCCTAGCCTCTGTAAAAAGGGATTGGGTTCTCCTTTTTTGAATCAATGTTGGCCTGAAAAACAGGCTCTTGGCTAGTTTTTGACGAAGTTGGAATGTTGGAACTAGCGTTGCTCATTCTGGCCAAACATCTTTCACTGACATATAGCACCTATCTTCCCAAATGTCCCCTCCATTACCCTTCTTGAGCCGCCCGACAAGTTTGCTACAGTGAGAGAGAGGTGGTATTCCTTTTGAGTACTGTTGGTCGCCCACCTTAAAACCTTAAGCAGCTTTTTATACAAGACAATCCCTTGGCTTTTTTTTTCCCCTTTTCATGTACTCTTCCACTTTTGTTGCAAAAGCCTTCTAAAGCAGAATCTACGGTTTAGGCTTTCTGGGAGGCAAAGCTTTTACAAGCATAGTTTGTTGTTATTTCCTTTTCCTATTGGTCCAAGGTACTTGCATGGGCATTGAGTCTTCTAATTATTTTCCTGTGTGCCCCTTCCCTTATACATTTCTGTCTTTCAGGCCTACATTAATTGTTCACTACTGCTAAACATTCTGCCGCTAACTTTTTTTATCAATAGTAGTATTTTTTATTATTATTACAAGTGTTAGTGTCGGGTCCTAGTATTATTATTATAATTTTTTCTATTATATTAGCAGTATTATCTTTTTTTATCTTCTATTTATTTATTAACTTTATCTTCTGTATTATCAATATTTTCACTATTATCTTATTATTATTATTATTATTATTATTATTATTATTATTATTATTATTATTATTATTATTATTATTATTAGTCTACTACTTTTATCCTTTTATTGAGTTTCTCATTACCTTTAATTTTATCATTATTTTCGGTAGTATTTTATTATTTGTTGGGATTATTACAAATTTTTATTAGCTCCTTCTACGGTAGGGTCTATTAGTTGCAGCGTTCAAGGAGTTCTGAAAAGAGTGCGTATGGGCAACATAAGAGACACGGGGTAAGAGGGATGCAGTCAGTTCACGCCACTTCCAGGAATTTGAACGGAGATGATGTAGTAAGGATAGGATCGTGGAATGTGGGGACTCTCACCGGAGTATAGGATCCAAATAGCATGCATTTAGGAGACTAAGTGGGCAGGAGCTAAAACAAAGGTGATAGGGGGTTCAAATTATGTTACTCGGGAAGTACGCAGAAGCAAAATGGGGTAGGTATTTTAGTAGACAAGGGACTGATGAACAAAGTAGTAGGGATCACAAGGGTCAATGATAGGATAATGGTGGCAAAAATTGTTTTAAGCAGTGTGGTTCTTAATGTAGTATGTGCATATGCACCTCAAACTGAAGTCGACAGACATCAAAAGCATACATTGTTGGATCCCGTATTCGAAACCCAACTACTTATACGCATTCCCTCATACGCACACAAGATTCCTTACGAACTCTTATAACCCGTTACCGGATATCCAATTTCTAATCGGAAAATCCCGATATAATTTTTTTTCCTTATAACCATCATATTCAATCTCATTTGAGTCATATACAAATAATTTCCACATTGGAAAATCATCCATATTCAAATCTCAAATTTTTCATACTCTTATATACACTCATACATATTGAAAATGAAAACTCAAATGCCAAAGTTGTAAGAGGGAAATGGAAATGACCAAATGAATAGTAAATGACCATTTAAATAGTAAACGACCAATTTCCGACCCACATAACTTTTTGCTCTTAACTCCGATTCGGACAAATCATACCTCCATGGAAAAATATCAAGACCCTCTACAATTTTCATGAAGGACAGAAATTCCAATTCCCGCTCTAAAGGGGCGAAAAACCCATCCGA
>JANTPM010000245.1:38586756-38615206 GCA_025434745.1 Erythroxylum divaricatum | reverse complement strand
GTAAAACAAAAGATTATCCTAAACATAGTATCTTACCTCGGTAAAAAAATTCTTTTGAGCATAAGAAAAATTAGGGGGATAGATATTACCAGCAAGGTAGTTTACATAGTCTATAAACCAAGGAGTAATGGGCATTTACATTGATTTTAGATACAAATTTGCTAAACTCTTATCCATTTAATGTTTAAATTGCACTAATTAAGAGTTACTTGTTTTAATTCTAGGCACATATTAGATTTGAGACCTTTAAAAGCCAAAAGAATAAAAAGTTATCAAAGGAAGCAAGGATAAAAAAACATTAATGTTTTGGCCACCCAAAAACATTATGTTTTGGCCAAGACAAGAAAAGGATGGGTTTTTGGCATGAACAAAAGGGTTATGCGTGAATATAAAGAGTGGACCACAAACCATATTTGTCACGTCAATGAATAGAAGAGAAAGAAGAGAAGTTAGCAACAGTAGAGACAGAGAGGAACGAAGTGAGTGTGCATTTATAAAGGGTGGACCAATTAAAAAATCATTCAATATATAGAAACAAGAGGCAGTTGGCGGTGGTGTAGAAAGAGAAACATTGCAGCCCCCACTCAAACTTATACTCTCTACTTACATATGAAGCAGCCTTCGTTGACTCACGAATACACTCCACTCATTCACAGCAATGCAAGACGCAGCCTCCATTCACTGCCAAGCGTGCAGTAGCCCCCACACGAACAACACACACTCCACTTCATTCATGCAAGCATGGAAAGAAGACAACGTTGGCTAAAATATTTTTCAATTTCAGTAGCCACGATTTTTCTAGGATTTACTTTGTTTTTATTCCTTATTTATTTTAATTTTTGTGGATTTAATTAATGCAAATATATACCATGACAATTATTTGTGTTACATTGATAAATATGTGTAAGTAAGTTTTTTTGGTTGAGGTTAGGATTGATATTGGATTAGGGCATTTTTTGTGGTAATGGTTTTTGCTTGATTGAATGCATATTTAGTCTTAATTTAGCTTGATCACCTAGATTAAGGCCTTAGATAATTGAATGTCATTACCAATGGGATTTAGTTTTTCGAGACCAACCATAGGATCTTGTGTGAGGATACCTGATGGACGACCATCTCAGCCCATTTTCGTCCAAGCCAAAAAAACAAAAAGAGTAGGTCAGTCATAGATGAGCAAAATATTGAAGCCATTTGGAAGAAGCCTATGCTGGCCACAATGAATAAATGAAGATTTACCACAAGACTTTTTATTTAGTCTTTTACTTTCTTATTTACCTTTATTATTTACCATGTTTATGTTATGTTTAGACTTTAATTACATGCTAATGGGCTACTTTTGGACACTAATTAGCTACAGAAAATTAGCAGCCAAAGGAATGTGAGAAGTCAACATGTGACTATCCTCATTCCTTGCATTTTCCTTATTTAAACTCATGTTCTTTTCATTTGTAAAAAAAAGATAGATAAAGATTTTTAAAAACTAGATGTTTTCCTCTCAAAATTCAGACTTTGATCTGTAGGGTTTGATTGTTTTCCGAAAATAGTCAAAAAGGTCTTGTTTGTTTGCCGAAAACATTCAATCGTTTGTGTGTTGTGCGATTTCTAAAATTTTTTCCGAGTTCCAATTTTGTTTTTCATTTTCTGTTTCCTGTGTTCATCAAATCAGAAACTTTCCTTCTTCAAGTTTTTTCCTCACATCTTAAATTAAAAATCTCTAGAAGACATCTTCACCCAATTCGAATCCCAGCCTCCTCAAAACTCCCGTTTTCCTCATCTGCCTTCATTCTATCGCCCAAATTAACATGTCACCACTAAATCCACTATAACTCAATCATTCCTTATCTGATAAATTGTAGTTTACAAAATTTTCTACAACTTTTCTTCTTTCCTGGAAACAAAATTCCCAACTAATTAACTCAAAATCGTCTTCCTATTTCCTGTTCCAATTTTATCCGATAAAATCCAGATTGCCCAAAACTTTTTCCAATAACCACCACACCCTATTCCGATCACTTTCAGGCCATTCCGCCATCATCTTTGAACCAGAAACCTTTCAAAACTCCAAAAGATTCAAAACAATGTACCTTAAATCTTCACCAAACAATGATTTTCTTGGCTCTAAAGGAAGCTCTAATCTTCCCCTTCCTTTTTCCCTTTTGATCACTCTTAAAATCCCTCTTGAAGGTTAAGAAAAATCAAAACCTAGTTTGCTCTCCTTTCTTTCTCTAACTCATGAAACTCTCTACGTTCTCTCTTAAATTTCATTTTCTCTCTGTTCCAAAAGCAAGACACCCCCTTTTCTTCTCTTTTACCCCCTTAATGAATGTCTAAAGTCCCCTTTTGCCCTTACTTTAATGCCTTATGGTTTTTAAACTTAAGTGACTTTCCAAATTTGGCCTCACACTCTCCCACTACTTTAATAGTTCAAAACCCTAGCCCATGTCATATTATCTTACCCACATTAACACAATTCCAACATAAATAATTTAGCAAGACCCCAAAATTAGTCTCATCATGCTAAAAAAATTTCAGGGGCCAACACCCCCTTTAAAGTGTATAGCTTTTCCATTAAAAGTGATGCCCATAAGAATTGATGATAATGCATACCTTTTTCAAAGGCTAAGTTCAAATTTAGCACTTTTTTGGCCTTTTTTCTAAGTTTTCTACCTAAGACTCTCTCCTTGTGCTTAAGTCACATAAAAGAAGTTAAGAAGTTGGTAGTTCTCCTTTTATTACTAGCTAAATATGCCTAGAATATGGACTTAAACTGTCCAAATCTTGAAATTGATCTGCTCAAAATGAGTTGATATCTATAACTTATGGCTACTACTAGGGTTAAAAAGAAAGTTTTACCTTTGAAGGCATTTAAATCCGATTATAGATCTATTATCTCCTAATAACTAACAATATCATTTATGAGTCCATAACCCCTATGGTGCCTTATTATTTCCAATCTCCTCAGTGTGTCATTACTCTATTAATTAGCCTAGGAATATAATATTATTGGTGAAGTGTGTTTTCAAGCTCTTTGAACTTGTCTTGCACACTGAAGAACTTGGCTTATATCAATTCTTTGGAATGGTCTTATTCTCCCCTCAATTAATGGGGTTATTTTGTAGGTGATCTTCCTATAACATATTTTTCAGTAATTTCCATCTCATCTATGTATTTTTGAACGAATTTCTAAAGACTGCATCAATTGATGTCAAGCAATTCTATCACTCGTGAGTCTCACTATCATCACACATGCAAGCCTATAGTCTCATCATCTTTATGTTTAAAAATATTTTTAGTGGTGGTTTTGGTTATTAAGTTAGTTTTCTAGATTGAGAAGGTGAGAGACTAATGTGCAAGTGTTTTTGTTGCATGTTATTCTTGTTCTTTATACTTGTTTCCCTCTCATTCCTTTCTCGTTACTTAGGAAAGTGTGGGCAGAGGTTGGTGAGAATTTCTTCTACGTGTGTGAACTTCAAATCTTTTGTATAGGGAATCTTACGCTGGTGATGAGACATTTTGGTGGAACACACTACTAAGGGTATATAAAAATACAAACTTATTGCCTTGAGAAGCATTAAATGATCAGTTCAAGATGACGGATATTAAAGTATTTTGATAGATTTGTCAATGTGAATGAAAGAACCTATATTCTTCTAGTGCACTATATTTCTATAAAAATCAAGAAGCACTCTCATAATTAGGAAAAACCAACCAAAATTTTAAAGATTTTTTATTG
This sequence comes from Erythroxylum divaricatum, assembly GCA_025434745.1. Taxonomy (NCBI): domain Eukaryota; kingdom Viridiplantae; phylum Streptophyta; class Magnoliopsida; order Malpighiales; family Erythroxylaceae; genus Erythroxylum; species Erythroxylum divaricatum. Next base: position 38,611,473 of record JANTPM010000245.1, on the reverse strand, counting down.
ATAAAAATGACCCTTTTGTATAAAGTGAACATAAAAAATCAAATAAATATTTTAAGTAACAAGAATTTTTACTTAAATTAAAAAATTAATTACTAATATTATTTCGATTCAAAATTCAATTACTAAACACTACTTTAATGGAAACTTTCAATTATTAATTTGATCAAAATTCTAAGTAATATGGTAAGTGGATAATTTATTACTTTTATAACCTTAATATTCATGCTTCTGTGTTTTATGCTAATTATGCAATTAAAACTTGTTTATAAACTTTAGGCATAAGTAGAGGAGTCTTAAAATTTTTCCCATAGTTCCCATAGCATGGGAAAATTCAGGCAATTGTCCCATTCTAACCTATGTGCATTATTGTATGCCTTTAACTAAGTTAGAGGTTCAGAACATGAAAACGGTCTTTGGAACTTTCGAAGATGACATCTTAGGCTTTCTGTAATGAGCACACTTATCCAATTCTCATTTAGACCTTAAGTCATTGCTACAAAATTTAAGTTTAATTTAGAAACCTAATCCAAGTTAAATGCTAGATACGGCTCACTATCTCGAGCTTAACTAAAGATTAAGGCCTTTTTCCTTGTTTAGTAAAAGGCTTATCAGCCATTTTTTGGCGAATTGAAAGGTTTTAGTTGTTTGACTATGTCAAACACTGATAATTACATTTGGTAATTAGCTAATTAGGTTGGCAGATTGAGCCTAATCTGTTGATTTTGAAAACGCTCCTATAAAGATTTTTTCCCTAGCAGCTAAGAAATTAAGGGACTAAAAGACTATTATATCTAAAAGTTATTACAAATTACTTAAAGAGAAAGAGATAGAGATAGAGATAGAGATAAATGGTAGAGATAGTGTAGTAAGTTTGTCATTTAAATATAATATTTTAATTTTAAGTTTTGAAGTTAAATTGATATATATCAAATTTGAGTCAAAATATACAAAGAATTATCATCTCATTATATACATCTTCCTTTAACTTTGAAAGTAAACATAAAGACAACTTAAAGGATTGAGTAAATTGCAAGGACGAGGAATTGAGGAACCTCCAATAGGATGCCTTTTCTTTAAATAATGGTGTTAACTTCTTTTGCTATATCTAAATTCTTATGAGAATATGCAAAGAAATACCAAGATATAATACTCATATCCTTATAAATCTTTTTTATTATCATGCCTTTATAAGCCATTTTACACATAAGCAGCTAATACTAAATAGTTAATTTTACCAAATATCTTTAAAAAAAATAGCTAATATTATCAGCTAGTCAAATCAACAATATTAATCCGCTATCAGGTAAGCACTGATAGAATCAGCTAACAGCTATTGCAATCTACTAATTGCCAAATAGAGCTTTTGGTTGGTTTGACCTTTAATTGTTAGATTAACATCTAGTGTTGGCCATGGGTAAGGGCATGAAGCCCACTTGCTAAGGATGGCAATGGGTCAAGCCAAGCTTAGCCAGACCTTTGGCAGCTAGAGCTTGACCCGAACCTAACTCAACCCAACCAAATCTTTTTTAAAATTAAAAGTACAAAATGAAGTCACTTTTCTTACTAGGGTCGGTTGACTTCGAGCTGGGCCGGCCCATTTGCCATCCCTAACACTTGTAGATGGCCTAGATTCATAGGATCTCACTCATTAGAAGAGTTCAAAATTAAAAAATTAATAAATCTATTTATTAAAAGAGTTGTAAATTTAAAGTTTAATAAATATATTTATTAAAAGGGGTAGAAACTAAAAGGTCAATAAATATGCTTCAAGATGTTTACATATACCAAAAGGTTTCTTAGCATTTTACCTTGTGGAAAATGAAAATGAAAATTTTGTGGTAGAGTTCTTATTCTAAATTTTAAGCTTTACTAAATAGAGCTAAAGAAGAGTTCGATTCCAACCATCAATTGGGTGGCCTAACAATTATGTTTCAATCTTGTTAAGAAGATGAAAAGAACATGTTCTTTTTATATTTCTCTTTTATATTTTTATTTGCATTTTTTCGAATATGCATATTTACGCAACTTAAATGATGATAAATATACACAAATGCATGTTAGGCCTAAAAAACCAAAATTTTGAGATCAATTTGTTAGATATATATGCTAAGATCTGTATTAACAATGATATATTTTATTAATTTAATAATATTTGATCAATATATAATTGGATTGTCAATTTTCAACTTTGTATTTACACTCTAGCTTTCAATAAAATGTTTTGATGGCCCTTTTATAATTTAGTGTAAAGATTCTAGTATATAATGTTCTCTACCAAAAACAATCTAAGTTAAATTTAGAGAAACCAAATTTAGTATGAGGGTCGGATGGGAATGATGATTTTTAGAGGTTATAATTTGTAAAAAAAATTTAAACTTTTAAATAAGATATGATCTCATTTAGGATGCTTTTTAATAAAGTGAGCTTACGACAACTAAGTTGTAATGGGCTACACCATTAATTAGATTACAATGGAAGGACATTTATCTAAAAGTATATACTAAAAAATTGAAAACAATAATTCTTATAGCATTTTCATAATATTTGATATTTTCTTAAAAGAAAATGTCCATTCAATGTCATAACATTCAGTCATATATAATGGCCCACCTATCTTTTAGCACTTAAAAGATTTACTATTATATGTTAGGTATTTATGTAATAACTAATAATATATATTATTTACAAAATTTTTAATTATATTAATTTAAAATGATTTGACAAATATTTGTTACAGTAATAATAAAAATTTTGTGTAAGAGAAATTAAGTATATAAATTTGAAAATATTAATTAAATAACATGTAGTTACTTTAAAAACCTATGCAATAGGCATAAGCATAAGCCTAAGCCTAAGCCTAGTACATACTAAAAGAAAAGAAGATCCTAACGATTCACGAGCGGGTGAGTATTAGATGAATAATTGACAAATGTGGTCATCTAGAAGTCAGACCAAAATTTAGCAAAGATTGTTTTAGAGTTTATGTGCTACCCTCTGCTTGCACATAAATCATGTTTCAGTTGATGTTTAATTATTTATAAATTACAATGAAGTAATTTGTAAATTAACCATTTAAATAATAAATATCAAATAACCTATAAACAATTGTTTTTATATTTCATAACCTTCAAATGTTTAAGTATATCGATGGTAATAAGTTTCCTAATTTTAAAATTTTCAATTAATTTTTGTTAGTATCTTTTGAACATAAATCATATGATAATTAGAATCAAAATTTATCCTAATGATTTTTCTTTCTTTCATTTCATAGATATCATAGTTAATTACTCTTTGTTTTTTCATTTTTATATAGGATATTAAATTTTTCTCTTTGTTGTTTTCTTCTATTGCAGATATACATATGGTGAAGTTATTTTTGTTCTATGATACCTTTCTCCTTCTTCTAGTTCCATACAAGTGTTTTTGTTCTTTTTCTAGTCCAATTGAATTATAATTTTTTATATGATGTTGCCTAAAAAGCATTTATCTAGAAGCGAGAAAAAGGGGGGAAGGAAAAAATAGAACAATTAATAAATTTATTAAAAGAGGTTGCTCTACTGAGAGCCAACATAAAGAAAATTTATTTAGTGAGATTCATATTCATAAGGATATTAATAATTTGAGTAAGCATGATCATGTACCAAAGGCATCCAATTTAGAAAATTTATGGAAGATATGCAATTAAGCCCTATATTGGATATTTGTGATTCTAAAAATTGGGATATCTTGATAATAAAGTCAAGGAAATTTTAGTTTAAAAAAGGTCTTATAAAAAAATTGAATCTTATGTTTCTTTTAGAAAATACATATCTGTATTTTTCATATTCTTATAATTCTAGAAAATTGAGTGATGGAAATATTAGAGATAGAAAGTGATTAGTTTACTCTAAACACATAGATAAAGTAAATTATTTTTGTTGTAAGTTATTCAAATCTAAAAGCAAACCAAGTGCATTAGCAAGTGATGGATTTAGGTATTGGAAACATCTTAGTGAGAGACTCAAAGAACATGATAATAATGTTGAACATATGAGTAACCTAAGGATTTGGAATGAATTAAGAATAATATTGAGCAAAACTTAAAAAAATTAATAAAGATTTGAAACAATAAACTGTAAAGGAGAAAAAATGTTAGAGATGAGTTTTCATAAGAATAGTTTATGTTATGAAATGTCTTGCTAAATAGAGTTTGGCATTTCGATGATTCAGTGAGAAACTTTACCAAGATAGTAATATTAATTTTTTGGGGTTGATTAAGATGATTGTCAAATTTGATGTAATAATGCAAGATCATGTTAGACGCATTCAAATCATGAAATTCATCATCATTATCTTGGTCACAAAATTCAAAATGAGTTGATTTCTCTTTTAGACTATAATATTCGAAGTTCTATCGCAATCCATTAAAGAGGTAAAATACTTTTCTATTATTCTTGATTGTATCCTAGATTTGAGTCATCAAGAAAAAATGACTTTGTTAGTACGGTGTGTGAATTTGTTAAATAAAAATATAAAAATAAAGGAGTACGTTTTGGACTCTTAAAGGTAAATGACACATCTGGATTGGGATTTTTCAATGATTATTGAATGCATTTGAGTCTTTTGATCTTACTATCCATAATGTGAAGGGTCAAGGTTATGAAAATGGTTCTAATATGAAGGGAAAACACCAATGGCAAAAGCGATTACTTGAAATAAATTCGAGAGCATATATATATATATATATATTCTTAATCTTACATTTAGTGATATTGCGCATTCTTGTGTTAAAAGTTTTTTCATTTTTAAAATTGTACAATGAATATATGTGTTGTTTTCAATTTCTCCTCAAATAAGATTCGTAGAATTATCTAGATTTAGTAATGATGTCAAGTCAAAGAGTGAAGTGGAAAGTTTGCTTAGTGTACTTAGGAGTTTTGAGTTTTTATTTGGTATGATATTTTATTCTCTATTAACATGGTGAGTAAAAGGTTGTAGTATAAATCTATATGCATTAACACTACCATAATGTGACTATAAAGTGTCATGATATTTTTTAAGAAATATAGAAACAAAAGGTTTGCCTTTGATATGAATATTGCTACAAGTCTTGTACATGAGATAAATGTAGAGTCTACATTTTTAGCTGGAAATTGTATTATTAAGAAAAGACAATTTGATAAAAATGATAATGATAGATGAATACAATCAGCTGAGGATTCCTTTAGAGTTGGTTACTTTCTAGTTGTTGTGGATATGGTAATGCTTCATTGAAGAATATATTTAAACAATTAACGATATTTGAAAGTATTTTTGGATCACTATTTGATTCAAAGAAGTTTAGGTCGTTAGATGATAATGAACTAAGATAATGTTACAATAATTTTATGACTATTTTTTCTTATGGTACTGAGGGATGTGGATTTAGATGATTTTTTCTGAATTAAAAGTGCTACAAATGAATTTTTCAAATGAGTTAATGTCTTTAATTGAAATTCTTGAATTTGTTAAAGTTGTAGATTATTATCCAAATGTTTCAGTTTCTTTTTGAATTCTATTGACCATATTTGTGACTATAGTATCAGTTGAGAGAAGTTTTTCAAAGTTAAAATTATTGAAAACCTAATTGAGGTTATCAATTTCACAAAAAGGTTGAATGGTTTAGCTATTTTATGTATCAAGAAGGATATGTTAAACAATGTTGATCTTGATATTCTTATTAATGATTTTGCATCTAGAAATGTGCAGAGAAATTATTTTTCATGATCATCTGTGTTCTTGTTAGTGCAATTCTCTTAGTGTTTGTAATATGATATTGTTGTTTGGTTGTCGCTACTATTGTTTTATTGTTACTACTACTATTTTTAGTGACTGTGTTGTTGTTGACATTTGCAAGATGTTGTTAGTTGCTGTTATGATCATTTAGTATTTTGTTAGGTATGTGAATTTATAACTTGAATCACTTATGTATGGATATTAAATTTTATTAATAAAAATATGATTTTAAAGTTTATATATTTGTATATTGTTGATTCATTAAAGCCCTTCCTTTTACTTTGTCTCAAGTCTATAAAATGTTAGGAATAGTCCTGCTAACATCGAAGCCTATAGCTTTCATGAAGGGCTCAAGAGCCACTTCAACTCCCAACAAATATGTAATTATCATTTTAAGTTACATTACTAAATCTGGAACCTAATCTTGACTAGATAAAGGAAGATCCTAGCTTTCCTTTGATCTAATTTTAACCAGATACATTATTCTAATATGATTCTTAGGATTTAATGTATCTTTAGTAGATAGAAAAGAGGAGAAAAACATGGAGATAAAAGATTCCTTAAAAAATAAGGGCATTTGTTTTCCATAGTGGGGTATATTTTTCCCTTCTACTTTTTGTTTGGGAGTAAGATGGAAAAACAATATGACTTCTACCTTCTGGTGTTTTTCAAAAGCTATGTCTAACTAGTTTTTTTTCTTTTTGAGAATTGAAAATATTATAGGACTTGTGAGACACATTTGTACATGCTCTTTTCTAATTGATTATTGATTTTCTTCTGTAGATTCATGCTTACGAATTCATGGTATGATTAATGAGGAGTGAAGCTGGTTGATTGTTTCCATTAATATCTTTTATAGAATAGATATGGGTCGATATTTAGTATTTACTAATCATTTCGATTGTAACCATAACAAATGTTGTTAATGACAAAACATTAATTCTATAGAGGATATTTGATTGAACTGATCGCAAAATTTTAGTACGAGTCCAACTCTTAGTGTCAAACATTTTTCTTGTTAATTTGTTATTTTAAATTAATTTAAAACTTAGATTTAAAATTAATTTAGGAGTAAGAACTTTTGTGGTTTAAAAAATCCATATGGGTTCCCTATATTTTGTAAAAAACCTTAAAATAAATCATTTTATTATTTTTCTATGATAAATGTTGTTGAAGAGATAGTAATTGAAAATGTAACAATGTTACATAATGGAATCCACTTTATTAACAAATTAAAAAATTCATATACTACCCAAATACCCAACAATAATTCAACCCACCCATTTCGTTCTCTCTTCAACAATCATTTGACAATCTTTTCTTTAACTCTTTTTTTGGAATACAATGCGATGGAGTGACAATTTTGGATATAGTGTGACGATGTCTAAAGAGGATGAGAAACTTTTGCAAATACGACAAACTTTAAAAGCCATCACTTCTAATGTTGTAGTATAATTAAAGAAGTAATATCTTCTAACAAGCTATGATCAAAGTTGCCACCAAATTTAACTAGCAATATGCACTTCTCACTTGATGGTCGATAGGAAATTTAGATTTTATGGGTCACAAGAAGATATGTGGCTTTAACTTCATATAAAGCTTTTATCAAACTTCCAATTTGTACTAATGATTAGAGTGCATGCTACCTAGAATTGACTTTATTTCACATTAAAAGTTTGTGGTTTTTTAGTAAGGGAAACTTTCATGATATATCTACATGAATTTATCTCTAAGTGTTGAAATATAAGTGGGAGTTTGTCCCACATGGAAAGACTATATGACTTTGAGCATGCATATAACCCTAGTGAGTTGTTCCTCTTATCACCAATTAGTTTTAGGCTATAACCTCATTTGGGCTTGTATATGCTTAATTTATGTAGGTCCAATCTTACAAAAATTTAATATGGTATCAGAATAGGTTGCTCATAGGTCAGTCATCACCACCTCGACTTGATAGACTATGCCACACATTTGGCCTTAAATTAGTCTATACGTGAGGGGGGTATAATGAAATATAAGTGGGAGTTTGTCCCACATGGAAAGAATATGGCCTTGAGCATGCATAGAAGCCTATTTAGTTACTCTCCTATCACCAAATTGGTTTTAGGATGGAACCTCATTAGACTTGTATGTGCTCAATTTATTTGGCCCAATCTTATAAATTTAACACTAAGTAACCTTCTACAAACTTATTGCTTAATGAGTTTAATGTCTCAAGAGTATCTTATTTTGAAGGCTCCTTACCAAAATTATTTTTCATGTGGCATTAAAATATCTATTTCAACTGCATAAATCTTAGAAAATTGGTGGCTTACCATATCAAAAGGATGAATGGTCGTAACAAGTTTTTCACACCTTGATTGAAACTTAAATTGAGAACTAAAATTTTAACACTTTCAAAATAATGAACATCACAAAATAAACAAATATTAAGATCATTAAATACAAATTAAGCCTAACACAGCAAAGTTGATATAAAATTTTGGAATTAGATTAAAAATATGTCATTTAAAACTTTGATTTCATTTCTAAAAAATTATGAAACATATTAAAATTATAAGATGCAATATTTAATGTATTTAAAACATTTTATTCTTAGGATGAAAAATTAAATTATAATGCTAAATAAAATTAAGTTTCAACTACTAATATAATCTTAGTTTATTAAGAAATAACTTTATACACTCTTAGCATACAATGAAAAATTAGTTTCACAATAACAGTCACATATGATTGTCAACCAGCTTTAAAGCTTTCAATCTAAAATTAGTTATGAAAATGTTTATGAGAACTTATAAGTATAGTATTCTAATTTTCTATATGTAAATTTCTTAAGTTGCTAAAGTTATAATCTCATGCATACTTTCATCTAAATAATAAAATGGTAATGAACATTGAAACAAAGGCTATAAACCTTAAACATTGTCAAACTTGGCTAAATGGAGCTTATATTTACAAAAACAAAATGTGACTAGATGTATAATAGATGAAACCTACACTTGAACATCCTTATAAGAGTCTTGTTTTCCATTGTTTTTCCTATTTTATTCATATACATATATAAACATAGAGGAAATTCAAGGATTCATAGTTTTAAAGGTATAAAATTATAGATCATAGTAGACTAAGTTGAAGGTATGCTTTTTCCTTTAATATTTGTACCAAAGTTTAAGATAGAACCTAATTAATGGTAACATATTGAAAAGAATAATATTTTGGAAAATGTCTAAAATGCCCTTTAAATTAAAGGAACCATTAGGGTTCCATTAATTTTGTTGACTTGGCTAATTTTTATTACTAAAGGACCCACATTAAACACATATATAACTAATGTAAACTCCTAAAAATTGAATCTTTATTTAGTTTAGGAATTCAGGATTTTAGAAAACTTAAATTCTTAAAAACTAAAAAAAATTAAGGTGTCTAAATTTCTATATATCACGTGACTCTCCATGTTTCTTTTATCTGTGTTGCTCTCTTTCATACTGCTTAATTTCAAACCTCTATTCTAAACAACTGATCAAGATGTTGAAACCTCAAGGTGTTAATAATCTAGGCATATTTATAGCCTTTATACAATATGTATTTAGGATGATAGGAACCATTTAATGGCATAAATTACATGCAAGAAACAATTAAGAAAACACAATAACTTAGTTAGTCATACATTTCTTAAAAAAAGAGTCAAAATTATTTATACTTATACTTTGACCTATTTGAAGCCATTAACCTATCCACGTTAGTAACTAATATACTAGATAAATTTCTTTGTCTAAGTAATGATGAATTTCATACTCAAAGTGGAATGAGTACAGAGAAACTGAAGATAGAACCTCAGTATTCAATAGATCAATTAAGCTAGTTAACTTCATCAGGAGAGCGCAGTGGAGCAAAATCTTCATCCGGTTCTATGAATGTGTAAAACATAGAAATTAGAAGGTCAATCTCTGGCCCATTAAGAAATAACCTCTCTATTAGTTAAGGAGTAAGGTTATGTACTACTGAACCTCCCCAAACTGGGTTGTTGTTGTTATTATTATAATCTCTAATCTATAAGCCACTATAAAAACAGTTTTCCAATTTATATATGTTGCAAGCTAAACGTAATACTTTGATGGTTTGCTTGACAACATCGAATAGGCATCATTTACTTTATGTGCTTTACTAGCTAAGAATTTAGATCTTTAAGTTCTTCACCTTTTTATAAGACTCGAGACATATCAAGATTCTTTTATAAAATAATTAATCCCTCTTTACATATAGTGAATGAGAATTTGTGGGATGAATAACTAAATAATCCATAAGTATTACCTCAACTGGCAGAAATTATGTTATTGGTTCAACATGAGAGCTTCATTGTAAATGGATTCAAAGATTTGTTTGATAAGAGCTAAGACCAGAGTGAGATTTATGGCCATGTAATATGGATTTTAGTAATGTCGAAACTGTTGTTATTAAATCATATATTTCAAGAATTTTGCTCATTCAAAGATGTCAATTTCTAAAATCCGTCTTATTTTCTGGTTGACAACTTTAGCTCAAGCTAAGATGTTTAGTCTCAAATCACCTCAGTAAACCTTCTGAATAAACAAATTTTTAGTAAGTAAAAGGTTCCATCAATCTAAGGTTCATTTCAAACGTTCTTCAAAATATTAAGGTATTTTTTATTTTTTGTCAAACACTAAGGTCTAACTTAAATTTTATATGTTCTATGAATCGTTATGAAGGTAAAACATGAATAAGTGAACAAAGTGTTATATGGTGCTTTTTGATAATTGGTGAACGATGTGCATTATATAATGACATGAATTGTCTGTGAACTTGAAACATGAATTGTATGTGTTATGTATTATGAGTGATCCATCGATAATAGTTAGCTCACTAAGTTCATAAAACTCATCAAAATTGAAATGTTGATTTTTCAGGTGCGAGAAAGCATACATAGCTTCTAAGACAACTTAGAAGAGATCTAGTACTGCTTTTGGATATAAGAAATGGCTTAAAGGTCGATCAGCTGAAATTGAAAGATTTAGATAGAATTTTGTATAGTTCCTCATTCATATAACATGTAGCATATTTTTGTAATAGAACTGTAGACTCTGATAGCTCTTCGATATTGCATATAAGGACAAAGTATATAATGCTACAATGTATAGTCGGTTTTATGAAATGAAAATGAGGAATTGGGTTTTTTAATATTGGGATATTTATGTTTTAATGATGAGGACATGATTAAGTTAGTGACATGGCTTCTCTAACATGTCACCATTTTGGGGTACGTACTCAGGTATTCCTCCAAAATGTCAGGTATATGTCCTATGAGAGTGGGGTGTTACAATCTTTGGTATCAAAGCATGGTTTGGCATCCATAGAGACAGATATAAGCATATAGACATGACATATAGTGAGAAACTTGGATAGTAATCGCTATTATTGTCCATTATTGATCATCCATCATAGGTGATCAAGTGAAGTAATCAACTGACCTAGAATTAGTAGGAGCCAGTAGAGAGTCTTCTATATCTCGACCTAAGAGAATTTCTCTGAGAATTCTTAAGAGAAGGGAAAGGAGGTACGATAAATTGAGAAAGTAGGGGACTGTAGACTTCTATAGAAGTACAGGCCCTACAGAGGTCGAAGGATGGCTAGAAAGAACGGAGAGAGTCTTCAATAAGATGGACAGCGAGTCGGACGAGAAGTTCGACTTTGTAGTTTCCTTACTTCAAGTCCAAACATACCAATGTTGTAAAATTATTCCAGGTAGTACCACCAGGCCTTGTAATTTCAAGTGGAAAGACTTTTTGAAGGTCTTCAAGGAAAACTACATGCCTAAGATCTACCTGGACAAAAAGATCAAGGAATTTCTTGATGTAAAGTAGGGAAATTTATCTATGGCAAAATATAAGATAAAGTTCAATAAACTTATGGGTATGCTACTGCCTTGATATCTATTGAGGAAGAAAAGTGTAAGAGATTCGAAGATGGGTTGAATATGAAAATTCGGACAAGATTAGCTATTACTAATTTGAGCAGTTTCTCTAACCTAAGGGCAACCTCGATCCCAATAGAGCAACTGTTGAAAGATGATCAGAGGGATTATAGATAAGAGTCTAAAATGAATAGGCCCAATGAATCTCAAGGTAGTTCTAGCATGAGGTTTAGTAAGTGCCAGAATAGATCTTTTCGACTACCAATTAGATCAAGACACTTAGAGTTCAGACAGAGGGGTAGTTTTATACAGTCTACTAGAAGAGGTGCAGTATCGAGTCAATTACCCAATTGTAAGCATTGTCGGAAGAAGCACAGTGGTGAATGATAGAAACTATCTACAGCTTACCTTTGATGCGACTCTTTCGATCATCAGTTCATAGATTGTTACATTGTGTATGGAGCACAATCTAGAAAGAGAGGAGGAGTGGTAACTGAAACAACTGTACAGTTGAGCTGAGCTAGTAGGGACAGAGAGGCTATGGTAGAGGCTGAATGGGTTTTGGGAGTCCTACTTTCAGGACCGAGGTGCTAAGCAACCAACAGCAATCTCAAGCCAGAGTCTATACAATGACCAGACAAGAAGCTCAAAATTCTCCAGATGTAGTTGTAGGTGTGTTATACACTTTTCCTTACGAAGTTTTTATATTGCTATATCCTGGATCTACTCAGTCTTTTATCGCACCACATCTGACATCTTGGTTACATTGTGATAGAGAATTATCGAAATATGGATTAAAGGTGAGTACATCAATAAGTAGTACCATAGTAATAGGAGAAGTCTGTAAGAGGTGTTTGATTTAAATTGATCAGGCAAAATTGGAGTCAAATTTTATTATATTACAATTAAGGGAGATAGATATTATTCTAGGCATGGATTGGCTCACTGCTCATAGAGGCATTATGAACTGTTATACTAAAGAGGTAATATTAGAATCTCCTATTCCAAGGTATTAGTCAATTAACACCAACCAGACTAATCTCACTTGTGAGTGCTTTGAGTTTGTTGCAAGGAGGGTGTGAAGCTTATCTCGCCCATGTAGTCGATACCCGAATAGAGTAGAATGTACAGAATATTCCTGTTCTTAGGGAATTCCTGGATGTGTTTCTAGTAAAACTCTCTAGTTTACCTCCAGATAGGGAAATAGAGTTTACGATTGACTTAGTACCAGGTGCTACTCCTACATCTATTCCTCTATATAGCATGGCACCTATGAAACTAAAGGAATTAAAGGCTCGGTTACAAGAGTTGTTGGAAAAGATTTTCATTAGACCCAATGTATCATCGTGGGAAGCTCCAGTCTCATTTGCGAAGAAGAAAGATGGAACTCTGAGATTGTGCATCAATTATAGGCAACTGAATTGGGTGTCAGTGAAGAACAAGTACATGTTGCCTAGAATTGATGATTTACTTTATCAGTTGCAAGGAGTTTAGGTATTCACTAAGTTGGATTTGAGATCTGGGTACTATCAGTTGAAGATAGCAAAGACTAATGTACCAAAAGTATGTTCAAGAGCAGGTATGGACATTTTGAGTTCTTAGTAATGCTGTTTGGATTAAGTAATGCCCCAACTACATTTATGGCACTGATGAATAAGGAGTTTCACCTTATATGGATCATTTTGTGATTGTGTCTATGGATGACATTTTAGTGTATTCGAAGAGCAGAGAAGAGCACGCTGAGCACTTGAGAATAATTTTACAGATCATGAGGGAGAAAAAGTTAAATGCCAAATTCAGTAAGTGTGAATTTTGGCTAAATTAAGTAGTGTTTCTGGGTTATATAGTAACTAAACAAGAATTGGGAAGCTTCAAAGAATGTGCCGGAGGTTTGTAAAGCAGTTCTCATTGATCTTAACCCCTCTGACTAAACTTCTGAGGAAAAATATACCTTTCAGATGGAATCATGAATGTCATAAGAGTTTTGAGAAATTGAAGCATCGAGTGACTATGGCATCGGTGTTAACTATTCCATCAGGAACAGGGGGTTATGTGATTTATAGTGACGTTTTGCATCAAGGATTGAGATGTGTACAGTTGTAGTATGGTAAAGTGATAACATATGCATCAAGATAATTAAGTTCTCATGAGATAATTATCCAATATATAATTTAGAGCTTGTTGTAGTGGTTTTTGTTCTAAAGATATAGAGACAATATCTATATGGAGAGTCATTCCAGATATATCAATTGATCATAAGAGCTTGAGGTATTTTTAATTCAAAAAGAATTTAATATGAGACAGAGGAGATGGATAAAGTTGTTAAAAGATTATGACTGTACAATTGAGTATCATCCAGGAAAACTTAATATGATGGCTAATGCTTTTAGTAATGTAGCTAAGATTCAAATATCGAGGTTACCGAGTTTAGTTCAATTGAGATCCTTGAATGTCAAGTCGAATCTATAGCAAAATGAGGGATTGATTGCTACATTGAAGCTGAGACCGATGTTGTATGATCTGGAAAGTTCAGAGTAAAGATCCTGAAATGGTGAAGCTTATTGAGAAATTAAAAATAAATTTAGATTCTGAATTTGAACTAAGGGATGAGACACTATGGTTAAAGTAGAGGTTGTGTGTGCCTGACAATGATAATCTGAGGAAAGAAATTATGGAGGAAGCTTATATAGCAGCTTATGTTATGCATCTTGGTACCACCAAGATATATAACACACTAAAGCAATATTTCTGGTGGCCAAGGATGAAGAAGCAAGTAGTGAAGAATGTTGCTAAGTGTTTAACTTGCCAACAGATTAACGCTGAGCATCAAGCTCCGGCTGGGAAGCTACATTCATTACTTATTCAGGAATGAAAATGGGAGTAAATTACAGTGGATTTTTTTATGGGATTGCCAAAGACTCCGAGGCAATATGGTGCTATATTGGTCATGGTGGACGATTGACAAAGTCGACCTATTATCTTACCTATGAGAGAGAATAACTCACTAGACCAATTAGCTATGAGATATATGAATGAGGTAGTTAGACTACATGGAGTTCCAGTGTCCAATGTATCGGACAAGGATCCTAGATTTAATTCAAGATTCTGGAAGAGTTTATAGTCAACTATAGGTACGAAGTTAAACTTCAGTACTGTATTTCATCCTCAAAGAGACAGACAATTTGAGAGGACAATTAAAAATGTTGAGGATATGCTCAGGGCATGTGTATTGGAGTATCAAGGAGCATGGGATCAACATATAGCCTTGATTGAATTTTCTTACAACAACCATTATCACAGTAGTATCGAAATGGCACCATATGAGGCGTCGTATGGTAGAAAATGTCGTTCGCCTCAAGATACTATAGATAAAGTGAAACTAATCCGTAGACATATTAAAGCAGCTTAAGATAGACAAAAGAGTTATATGGATCAGCACCAAAGGGATATGAAATACAGAGTAGGTGATAGAGTGTTTCTGAGAGTATCGTCTTGGCGGGAAGTGCTGAGGTTCTGTAAAAATGGGTAAGTTGAGTCCTAGATATATTGGTCCTTATGAGATCCTAGAGAGGATTGGACCATTGGTTTACAAGTTAGCCTTACCAGTTGAAACGTCTCGGATACACGATGTGTTCCATATGAGTATACTCAAGAAATATCGGTCTGATCCAATGTAAGTGCTACCAACTCAAGAGATTGAAGTTGCTAGTAATCTGAGTTATGTTAAAGAACCAATCAAGATAATGGGATATCAGATGAGACAATTTAGAAATCAAGAAATTTCATTAATGAAGTTCCTTTAGAAGAATCACTCGAGCGAGGAGGGTACATGGAAAACGGAGGAGCACATGAGGAAACAATATCCCCACCTATTTGAAGAATCAGGTAAAAATTTCGAGGATGAAATTTCTTAAGGAGAGTAGAATTGTAACATCCCATTTTTACCATGTTAAGGGTTATAACCCTAGAATACTGAATGTGAGAGATATTACTGAGAAATTAGGAAATGCATTATATGCTCATGCATAATATTAGCATACACATACGTGAATTTGATTTTTCTGTACATTTTACAATGATCGTTCATGCACTGATTTGATATTTTTCGGGTATAAATGATTTTTTAAATGATTATGATATGAATAATGAATATTTTATCTTCAAATTTGATTTGGTGAGTATAAATATTGATTTAGAATTTTAGGTGAAAATCTGGAAAAAAATTCTAAAATTATGAGTATTTTTGGACTAGGAAAAAGACCAAGTGGTGAGACAATTGATAAATGATGCTAGAATTTAATGTCAAATGGTAGCAGAAATTGTTGACAAATGACATTAGGGTTTAGAGACGAATATCACAGAAAATTGGGAGTTAATTGGATTAGAAATTGGAGATAAATGGACTAGCAAAGAAAGAAAACCTATTAGAAACCATAAGGTGGTGACATGCGGCAAGTGACAAGTGTCACTTACCATGCCACACATTCATCCACAATATTTCCTTTCATTTGAAAGACTACCCTTTGTCTTTCATTTTCATTTGATGCTTTCTTCTTCTCTCTTCATTTTTGATCTTCATCTTCTACATTTTTTCTTCTTTATTTCCACGACACCTTCAATTCTCACCGTTGTGAACTTTGCCATCACTTTTCACATCTTTCTTCAAGAACCTTATTATCTCTCCACCTTGCCACTACAAACCTAATATATTCCTCCTAGAAGAGTTGATGATCATATAAACTTGGAGGCTAGGGTTTCATAGTGATTTTGAAGAAGCTTGGAGTTTTACCAAGCAAGTTATACTTTGATCTTCATAGGTAGTTACAAAGGAATCAAATATGATAAATGATTTGAGATTTGATTCCCATGATCATAGAGCTTCATATATGCTTAAACGTGGGTGTAATCATAAAGAGATTTATGTTCTAAATTTTAGTGTGTTAATGTTATTCATAAGTTGTTTAATAGAAACATGTAAGATGATAGATAGAGGTTATATGATCATAAAATGGTATTTGATATATGATGGAACGTGGGTAAAGAAATGAACACATTGATTTCTTGTCTTTGTGTTTATGATGATGAATATTTCATAAGTTGTTGTATAGATGAGTTTGAAATTAAAAGATCATTAAAAATGATGTAGGAAAAGGTGCAGAAAAAAATGATAGATAAATGGATGTTTCATGTTCTATTTTCAATGTTTATTAATATGGATCTCTTTGGGAGTTTTGGAGATGAACTAAAATAATTCCCGAGCTAAAAAAGGAAGTAATGTGGTGTCTTGAAATGGGAAGAATTAAGGTGATAGTTAGAAGTGAAATGAATGTGAGATTGGAGTTGAGCATGTGTTCAAAGTTGGTGATGAATATATATATATATAGATGTTCTATTTTTGGTGTTATAATCAAACATAGAATATGATTTGTTTTTTATTGGAATTGGGTTGAAATGGAAGTAGGAATTAAGAGGAAATAATGAGGACATAAGCTAAAAATGATAGACTAAACAAAAGAGAAGAATTCGGATGAAAATAATGATGAAATGTGCTGGAATATGTTAAATGGAGTGTTTTCACTGAATATACATCTGTATTTTAGCCATATCTTGAAATGTACATATAAAAATAGGATGATTTTTAGTTTAGCTTAAATTAGAGACAAAAGGCTATATTTTTTATCAAGGAATATAATTTGAATTCTATCTCTAAGAGTTTCAAATTTTGGCTTGAAGTTGAGTACGGTGTGTTGTCGTGGTGTGAGAATAGTCTGTAGTATTTTAAATTTAACTTGCATAATACTGAACCAAATTGCATGAAATTGATTTAGTTAGAAACTTAATACATAAAGGAACATTTTTTTATAAGAATGTACTGCCTAAATATTTCATTTTCCTTGTCAAATGTACAATTGTGCATAAGCACGATCATGACAGAAAGGTATTTACACGATCGTGACAGAGAGGAATCATGAGGGA
Organism: Erythroxylum divaricatum; assembly: GCA_025434745.1. Classification (NCBI taxonomy): domain Eukaryota; kingdom Viridiplantae; phylum Streptophyta; class Magnoliopsida; order Malpighiales; family Erythroxylaceae; genus Erythroxylum; species Erythroxylum divaricatum. Next base: position 38,593,814 of record JANTPM010000245.1, on the reverse strand, counting down.
GTTGCATGATAGTGCACTGCTGTCTTTTTACTTACCTTGGTGTTTTGAACTTAACTGAGGTTTGAAATTAACCTATATGGTTGCTTAAGTAAGTGGTTAGGTGATTGATGAGATTAGGATGTCAATTGACATTAGAATTGAAGAATGGATTGACTTGTTCTTATGAATAATCTGAATTAAGTACGAATGAATGAGAATTGGGAAATTATGTGGATGTATAATGCTAGGAAAGGATTGGTAAATGTATGATTAATGAATAGATGATTGATAAACTGAGGATAATCAAGTTTCATAAGATATGATATATGGATGAACATAAGACGTGAATTAAGGAAATATACCCGAGATTGTCATTGAACATGCATTATACATGTCATATATACATATGTATATGATTGAGTATTCATGAAAATGTGCAAATTAGTAATGTGAAAATGTGTATTGCATGATATAAAAGAACAATTAGATCAACAACATCCAAACATTGTCATGACGTCGAGGCAATAGCTAGATGGAGCATACTATGAGTAACCTAGACGGTCTCACATTAATTTATTGTTTTCTTTAAATTTTGAATTGAATTATTATGTTATATGAATATGTTGATTCTAGACATTGAATGTTTGAGGCATTTGATACATGAATAATATATTGGAAGTGCTCGTTGTATATGAATTTGAAAAAATATCTGATACTCAACTTAATTGTTGAATGTCAGACCAACGTCTAATGGTGAATATGAATGTGAATTGAAAGAAAATTAAGCACAAATGAATGATTGAATACATATAATGCATTTCTCTACATGAATGCGTGATAACATAAAGCCAGTTGTGACCAGAGTCACTAATAAAAAAAAGCATAAAGCTCATAATGTGGTAAGAGTCTCTGTCTCACTATGTATAATGAGTCATGTATCCCCAACGGATACGGGATAGTGAAAAAGGCACTTGGTCACAAAAAAGTAATAAATAAAAGTGAGTCTCATAAACATTGCACATACAATTTATTATGCATTATATGAATGATTGAATTGAATTGTATGAGCTGTTATGAAGGTAAAAAATGATAAGTGAACAAGGTGTTATATGGTGCTTTTTGGTAATTGGTGAAAGATGTGGATTATATGACGACATCAATTGTTTGTCAACTTGAAACATGAACTGTTTTTATTATGTGTTATAAGTGAGTCATCGATGATGGGTAGCTCACTGAGTTTGCAAAATTCATCAAAATTGCAATATTAATTTTTTAGGTACGAGAGAGCGGACTTGGCTTCTAAACAACTTAAAAGAGATCTAGTATTGCTTTTGGATAGAAGAAATGGCCAAAAGGTCAGTCAGCTGAGAATAAAGGATTTAGATAGAATTTTGTATAGTTTCTCATTCATGTAGTATGTAGCAAATTTTTGTAATAGAACTATAGACTCTGACAGCTCTTCAATATTGTATGCCTATAGATATATGGTTAAGGAAGAGGTGTCTAGCACTTATGAATCAATTATGGAGTCATGAGATGCAGTGTTCTTCAAGGATATATTTCCTATGAAAGTGAGTGTTCAATTTCCTAGAGAATTTGTCCCTAGTGACATAAAGGAAGAGGAAATTGATGAACTAAGAAGAAGCAAAAGAGTTAGTGTACCCACTAATTTTGGATCTGACTTTATTACTTCCTTTATGGTGACAAAACTTAAGGAGTTAGTTGATGTTTTTATGGTGACTTAATTATTGAGGAAGATCCTAAAGTTTATGACGAAGCAATGAGATCTGTGGACGCTACATTTTGGAAGGAAGCTATAGATAATGAATTAGAGTCAATCATGTCTAACAAACTTGGGTTTTGGTTGATCTACCTCAAGGGTGTAAGGCTTTGGAGTGTAAGTGGATTTTTAAAAAGAAATTGAGACCTAAAGGAACCACTGAGAGGTTCAAGGTAAGACTTATGATTAAAGGCTTTAAACAAAAGGAACGACTGGATTTTTCATACTTACTCTTCTGTTATTAAAATTGCATATATAAGGATGTTGTTTGCTATTGCCTTGGTATTTAAGCTTCATATGCATAAATGGAGGTTAAGACGGCTTTCTTGAATGCTGATCTAGATGAGAAAATTTATATGGTCCAGCCCAAGGGGTTTAGAGTGCTTGGTTAAGAGCAAAATGTGTGTTAGTTGGTTAAGTCTTTGTATGGACTTAAACAAGCTCCTAAACAGTGGCATGAGAAATCTAAAAGTGAGATTTTCAAACATGATTTTACCTCTTGTGATGTTAATCCTTGCATTTACGTAAAATCTGATATCAATGGTTTTATGATCATAATTCTTTATGTGGATAACTTGCTTGTTTTTGTACTAGTTTATTTGTCATTAATACTACTATGAAGATCTTGGACCTGTGGACTTTATTTTGGGAATCAAAGTTGATAGAACTGACTCTAGTTTTACGTTGAATCAAACTCATTATGTTGAGAAAATTTTGAAGAAGTTTGGTTACTATGATGTTGATCCAGTCAAGACTCCCTATGACGCTAGTGTTGCTTTATAGAAAAATCTTGGTGATAGTGTAAACTAAGTTGAGTATGCTAAAATTCTTGGTAATGTGATGTTCTTAATGAATTATTCTCATCCAAATATTGCATACTATGTGAGTAAACTTAGTAGGTATACTCATAATCCTAGTCAAAAGCATTGGAATGCATTGATTCATTTGTTGAGGTATTTGAAAGGTACTATGCATTATGGATTATCTTTTGGTGATTATCCTCCTTTATTAGAGGGGTATTCTGATGCTACTGGGTTATAAAGAGGGATGATATACACTCTACCAGTGGTTATATTTTTACCTTGGCATGGGGAAGCTATTCTTTCATTTTGTTATATTCTAAACAGAGTCCCTCATAAGAAACTAGATCAAACCCCGTATGAAATATAGAAAGGTTATCCAACTAACTTGCGTTTTTTGAAAGTGTGGGGGTGTCTTTCTAAGGTTGCTTTACCTGTACATAAGAAGAAGAAAACTGGGCCTAAGACCATTGATTCAATTTTTGTGAGATATGCCTCTAATTGTGCTGCCTATAGATATATGGTTAAGGAAGAGGTGTCTAGCACTTATGGATCAATTATGGAGTCAAGAGATGTAGTGTTCTTCGAGGATATATTTCCTATGAAAGTGAGTATTCAAGTCCCCAGAGAATTTGTCCTTAATGACATTGAGGAAGAGGAAATTGTTGAACTAAGAAGAAGCAAAATGCTCGGAGCCCAGCATTCGAAGACATTTGACCGGAACAGTGCTCGCCCTAAATAATAATAAACCTGTTTTGGGACATTTGGAATAATTCTCGCTATGGATATTAGATTAGGGCATTTTTTAGATAGGTTGAAGGAGGGCTTCAAGATCTACCACTTTCTTAAAGACCTTGAAGACAATTTCTATCATCCGAAGTGTCAAAGATGGACCAGACGATGGTATCAAATGAATAGTGTACAAAAGGAGAAATCTTGGTCACATAAGCAGAAGACAGACAAAGCAAAAAAGGATAGACGAAACAAAAGAGCAAACGAAGCGGAAAGACAAACGAAACAAAAACAGACGAATTAGAGTCAACTTAAGATGAAGCAATGTCAACTTAAGACGATGCTACTCTTAAGACGAAGCAGAGTCAACTTAAGACGAAGCAAAGTCAACTTAAGATGATGCAACTCTTAAGACGAAGCAAAGTTAACTTAAGATGATGCAACTCTTAAGACGAAGCAGAGTCAACTTAAGACGATACGTCTTTACAGACGATACGTCTTTACAAACAATTTGATGTCACCACAGGCGATGTGATGTAATCACAAACGATACGTTTTTACAAACGATAGGTCTTTACGGACGATGGGTCTTCACAGACGATATGACATCATCACAGACAATGTGACATTATCACAGACAATACGTCTTTATAAACGATGGGTCTTCACAGATGATATGACGTCATCACAGACGATATGTCTTTACAGACGATAGGTCTTCATAGATGATATGACGTCATCACAGACGATGGGTCTTCATAGACTATATGACATCATCACAGATGATGTGACGTCATCACAGACGATATTACCTATACTACTGAGCATCTCCCCTTAAAAGGACCTCAACTTCTAACTCAGATGCCCAAAAATTTCATGCTATAAACCGTTAGAAAGCTAGGAAAATTATCTACAACTTTCTAGAAGGCAATTTTGACTAATTTAGCCTAAATTAGTCCAATTTTTCCCCTGAAGTTCAAACACAACTTATACCCCTATGAAAGACTTAATAGTGAAATGTACAACCATCAAAGAAACATGCACATACACCTAGGGAACTTTTCAGTTCTAAACTCATTTGCCGGATCCCTAGAAATTCATAAATAACTTTAATTACATAATAACATTTTGAACAAGGGTTTAACCCAAAATACAACATATACAGGATGCTCAAAGTTTACATGCTTATGAAGCTATCTAAAGGTGATCGAACTAACTTAATTACAAAAGCTAACTATCTAGGAATTTGCCCAAATGCCTTGCAAGGATCACTAATCTTCTCGATCTACACCTGAGGAGGGAATAATGGGGTGAGCTACACAGCTCAGTGGCTAATATATTTATAGATATTGGCAATTAGCCACATATTCAAGCATATGCATATGTATAACTAACAATTCGAGCGTTCACGAATTTAACTCAAAACTCATAATTAAGCAAATTATGCATAATACATACACAGGCTTTAACCATTAGGCAAATTACTCAAATGCATCATATTGGACAACCCAAAATACAATGCACAAACAAATGGATCAAGGGTTCCATGGAATAAAACTGAGAAATTGAAGTTTATTTCGTGAACGAAACAAGTCCACTTTTCGAATCTCGTGTGCTATAAACGGGCAACAGGGAGAAGGCTTTATGTCGACGTGCACGTGACTTCGAAACAGTTCCTCTCTCACCCAAACACAATCAAATCTCATGCTCAAATCTAATTATATGTTCATACTTTCATGCTTTTTCTTCTTTTCATCTAATTCCAAATGTTATAGCCTTTTTCAAGGTACAACATAATTACAATGCATCATGCATTTCCAAATATTCACAATTATTTCAATTTCAAGCAAAACAATTTCAAACAAATCAACATACACACACATAGGCAAGAATTTGCCCAACTACACAATAACGATAAATACATTACCCACCTAATTAGCTTGCAGAAGTCCAAGTCAAGCTTGTCTTTCCCTTTGCTCTTGGGTAGTATTCCCTTGGTTTCCTAAAACAACCAAGGTTGTTCCATTCAAAACAACATTCCAATAAATTTCATAAACTTCAAAAATCACAAAATCACAACAAACATAAATTAAGCTCAAATCTAACCTACCTATAACCCATCTAGGTTAGAAAACCTAAGACCTAGTTTAGAAACCCTAAAATCAATTAGGTTCTCCTAATCCATCTTCTTCCCACACAAACCTCTTTTCTCTCTAACTCCTTCATCCTCAACACAATCCATTCCTTTAATAAAGCAAGAAGAAAAGATGGTTAACTTACCTTAACAAATTTGATTTCACTTCTTTTCTTTTCCACCGAAACCCCTCTTCTTCTCTACTATTTTTGTTTTTCACTCTTTGGTTCTCACGACACTCTCCTCCCTTCTTCTAATTCAAGCCCTTTTTATTTGGTCTTTCTTCCTATTTTCCCCTTTTTAAACTTGGCTTTCCATAATTACCCTCCTTTCATTTAAACCAAACCTACTAACCTTAACATAATTATAACTCCAAAAATTTAATCTATCTAAACCTCAAAACTATTTCAAATCATGCTTAACTTAAAGAAAACTTTTCAGGGTCTAACACATAAAAGCTAGTATACCCACTAATTTTGGTTTTGACTTTATTACTTCCTTTATGGTGACAAAACTTGAGGATTTAGTTGGTGTTTTTACGATGACTTGTATTATTGAGGAAGATCCTAAAACTTATGAGGAAGCAATAAGATCTGTGGATGCTACGTTTTGGAAGGAAGCCATAGATACCGAATTAGAGTCAATCATCTCTAATAAACTTGGGTTTTAGTTGATCCACCTCAAGGGTATAAGGCTTTGGAGTGTAAGTGGATTTTTAAAAAGAAATTGAGACCTAAAGGAACTATTGAGATATTCAAGGTAAGACTTGTGATTAAAGGCTTTAAACAAAAGGAAGGATTGGATTTTTTTTATACTTACTCTCTTGTTATTAAAATTGCATCTATAAGGATTTTGTTTGCTATTGCCTCGGTATTTAAGCTTCATGTGCATAAATGGAGGTTAAGATAGCTTTCTTGAATGATGATCTAGATAAGAAAATTTATATGGTCCAGTCCGAGGGGTTTAGAGTGCTTGGTTAAGAGCAAAATATGTGTAAATTGATTAAGTTGGAAGTTGGTTAAGTCTTTGTATGGACTTAAACAAGCTCCCAAACAATGGCATGAGAAATCTGAACGTGAGATTTTCAAACATGATTTTACCTCTTGTGATGTTAATTCTTACATTTATGTGAAATCTGATATCAATGGTTTTATGATCATAACTCTTTATGTGGAAAACATGCTTATTTTTTGTACTAGTTTATCTGTCATTAATACTACCAAGAGTTTGTTAAAGTCTTCATTTAATATGAATGATCTTGGACCTGTGGACTTTATTTTGGGAATCAAAGTTTGATAGGACTGACTCTAGTTTTACGTTGAATCAAACTCATTATATTGAGAAACTTTTGAAGAAGTTTGGTTACTATGATGTTGATCCAGTCAAGACTCCCTATGACACTAATGTTGCTTTAAAGAAAAATCTTGGTGACAATATAAACCAAGTTGAGTATGCTAAAATTCTTGGTAATGTGATGTTCTTGATGAATTATTCTCGTCCAGATATTGCATACTGTATGAGTAAGCTTAGCAGGTATACTCATAATCCTAGTCAAGAGCATTGGAATGCATTGATTCATTTGTTGAGGTATTTGAAAGGTACTATGCATTATGGATTATCTTTTGGTGATTAT
>JANTPM010000245.1:38572520-38584425 GCA_025434745.1 Erythroxylum divaricatum | reverse complement strand
GTTTCCGTCGCTAATCTACATTTTTCTTGTAGTGTTTAGAATGTCAGGTATGTGTCCTATGAGAGTGGGATGCTACACCTCTACTGCTACTCCTTTGACGAAAATTAATATCAAGTTGATTGATCATATTCATTTCAGTATTTGATGGATGTGTCAACTCTTTATATTATGATATTAGGTTCTCTTCATCAACTATTTCTTCACCTTGCAATATCTCATCAACCATCTTCAACATGTTAAGAAGTTAATCTTTCACAATTTTACAAATTCCTCTCCTCTTTGCTGCTCTTATAACCAATTGCAAGCTTAATTCACACAATTCGTTATACCTTATACCTGACAAAATTTTAAGATCCATTTCATTTTCATTAATAGTGGAGTTTTACTATCAAGGTACCACGATTTTGTTTTTCGTGTCCATCTTTTCAAAATATACTTATTCGGTATTTTTAAAATATTTTTCAAGTTAAAAACCTTCAAAAAATAAGAACATAAAATGCCAGTAAACTTAAACTTCCAACAGCTACAATGGACTTCATCATTTGATGAATCACAAGTGACCATATTAGAGTAGCTCTCCCCTACAAGAGTGATCTCATATTTTGTAATTATATCATCTTCACCGTAAAGACGAAAATTAGAATCATGAGAATGATTCCATTGATCTTGAAAACATTTAAACACTTATGGCATGTAGATAGTAGCTGCATGTTTTAAAATTTGAACAGGTGTCGATAATGTTGGAGTGCTTACATTACTTCTAAAATCGGCTTTTAACTCATCAAATCGATGATCATCAACAAACCTCTAGAAGTGAATAAAAAATTGTAAAAAGTTATATTGATAACTAACGTACCTTTTTACAATGCTATTCATGCTCTCTCTTCGTTGAGTAGTGGTCATGTCGGTATAAAACATTTGACGTCCAAACCAAAGCCCATTTTTACTTTATATGGAACATATATTTCAACTAATCATTATCTTGAAGTTCATATTTTTGCAACATCTTATTCCATGCATTGGAAAAATCTTCTTCTTCTTTAAATTTATTAATGCATGAGCTGAAATCCAGCGAAATATCTTTAAACTCAGAAAAACACCGCTCAAATAGGTTGTAGCATTTTTATAAATGTGTCATATACAAAGTTGATGATGAGTTTTAAGCCATCTTAAACTAATGCCTTTGTCATTGCCGCATTTTGATTAGTAAGAATATTTGTAGGCTTTTTCTCAACAAATGTGTTGAATAACCACTCAAATGTAAGAGTAGTCTCATCATATAGGAGTGCAACACCAAAAATTTTTGTTTTCTTATGATAGTTCACACCGTCAAACAAAGAAAGTGGATGACCCTCACCATTCCTCTTGTAAGTAATATCGAAGTAAATAACATCACCAAAGTTTATGTAATCATTCCTCATCATTGCGTCTGACCAAAATATATTAGTTATCAGATCATCTTCATCCACTTGAATGACATAAAAGAAATTAGGATCTTCAACCTGCATTTTATACAAATATTCTAACACATCTACTTGTATCTCCCCTTTTTATGTCTCTTGTTCTTTTAGATCTTAAATAATTCTTGTAATCCTCTATAATAAAGCCAAGATTATTTCTCTGACCTATTTGTCTCACCGTAAGATCTTGGGGTGCTTTTAGTGGAATTCCCACATCATTGGCCATTTCAATTTGTATTGATGCAACTGAAGATATCTTTCTGTGACTTCTATGCAAATGTGTTTTGTTAGGACTTGAAAGATAGTGAATTTCATCCTTGACAAATTGAATCACTTGAAATTTTCCAGTTTTCATACTATTAACTTTCATTCTTGCCTCACAACCAAATCTTATTTCTGAACATGAAGCTCTTACATACAAATCTCTTTTATTAGGCATTCTTTTACCTTCAGCACTACAACAAAAAAGTCTGCAAATCAATTTACTATATTTATCTTTATGACTTTTGCTTATTCTTATTCCAAAGTCGACATGTTTGGCATAAATTAAATAAAATTGATAAGCTTCTTCTTCCGTCTCGAACTGCATGCTAAATATTGATATTAACTCACCAAATCAGTTGAATTCATATTACTACTCTCATTGCCAATGCCAATATCATTCTTTATACTGCTCCTTCTCAATTTCATAATCTAATGGACGGTATAGAGTAGATCTAACTTCCATTTCTACACCTATCAAAGTCATAAATGAAGTATCATTATTGCTTTGTTTTTAGATAAAATTATTAATACAACGAAAAAGGAGTGTTCAGAAAATAATAAGAGGTATTTTAGTTTTCTCTAAATACCTTATTTAATTCCTATAATAGAAAAAGTGATTGGAGAATTAAAGGTTTCATGGTAAACTCTTCCCATAAAATGAATAAAATGCTTTAGAAGTTCTTACCCAGAATTCAATATTAAGCAACTCAACCTTTACAATATACATTAATTATCACTCACGTAGATGTATAAACAAAAACTATAAACAAAAACAAAAAGTTAGAAATGAATGACTTCCATGCTTCAAAACAATCAAAATATCTTCAAAACTTACTTTAAGGAAAACATAAAGAACTACTTCAATTTAAGAACCACTAGAGGCAACCACTAAAGTACCTTATATATCTTCACTTTAAATTTAATAATAAAATTAAATTAACAGAATGATGTATTACACAAAGTCATATAATACAAATTTCAAAAGAGGCAGACATCAAATGGCGCATTCACGAAAAGTTGGGTCGACTGAGCCATTCCTCAAGAATTGCTTAGAGATAGAGATGCAGAGAGAAGGAATGATAATAAAAAACAAGTAAGCTCAAGAATTGCTTAAAGAAAGAGATACAAAGAAAGGCAATGATAATAAAAACAAGTAAGAAAATCTATGGATGAGAAAACAAATGAAACTTACGTGAGAAGATACTTGAAATTAGTCAAAATATTATCTTTCTTCCCCTGGTGTGATCTTCTACTTCTTTACCAACAAAATTAATTTGCTTTGTGAGAAGGGAAAAAAAAGCTTTCAAAGATATGAAAATCGGATAACAAACAAGCGCAGAAGGAAACAAGTTAAATGGGCGTGAAATCTTAGTTAAAGATTGCTTTGGAAATGACACACAATTATCGTTTACAACCATCATCATTACAGTACTCTTAGTCGTAATGAATATATTAATATTTTATTTTGTAATTTTTCAATTTTCATTTTAATTCGTTAATGTAGAAATAAATAAATATAAAAAAATTTATCATTCATATCCACTCTTTTTACATTTATTCCTTAATTTCAATTGTTACATTTGACGTTAACGTTACATTAGTAGTATAATTGTATTAATTAATTCAAAATGTAATAGTTGTTCTTCTATAAACCAAATAAACTCACGGTCGTGAGTTAGCTATCATGGTCATACAAGTGTTGTACAACCGTGAGTTAGTCTACACAGCCATACAAGCACTTATACAATCGTGCCTTCTGTAAATTTATCTGTATAAAAATGTCTTATAAATTTAGTTAGGTTGTTATATCCTCACTAATTCAGGAAATAATTTTCAAGAATACTTATAAATTTATAATATCAACTTTTTGTAAATCAATTTCAATGCTTCGTCGTCATTCCTGCTCCATTTTTGTCCCTAACTCTGTGATAAATTTACAGAAAGAAATTGTCCTCAAATGTCACATAACTTGATGTGGTTGAGATTAGGGAATCTAGGTTGGGTTTTACAAGATGTAGGACGGTGACGAAGAGATTCATAGTGAGACGGTGAGAGGGCGATTTCCGTAGTGTTATAAAGAAAATGACAGAGGACGTTGGCACTGCCCATGTTTCATCGTCATTCATGCACCATCGTCCTCCCTAATTTTGTGATAAATTTACAGAAGGCAATCGTCTAAAAAAGTCACATAATTTGACGTGGTTAAGGATTTAGGTTGGGTCTTACAAGGGCTAGGAAGGTGGCGAAGAGAAGAGATGGTGACTTCTGTAGTGTTACAAAGAAAATGACAGAAGACGTCGACTAGGTCGGTTTGACTCATAAGTCACAAATTTTGAGAAGAGTAACAGTGTTTAAAATTTAAGAAGAACAACGATATTTTTTAACTAGATAAAATAAGACAAGATTATATTAGACAGAAGATTTGAACTCGTCGTTAGGAGAGTTGTACTGGTGGTGCCAGGTGTGTACGGGGAGTGTGGTTTGTGACAGTTGAGGAGAGAAACAACATGGCTTTTGTTTAAGCCAGATTAGTTGATGTAGCCCAATTAGTTGATAAAAAGCCCAGTGACTAGAGGCTGAGGTAGTCGTTGCAGTTCTGCACTTGCAATTTCTTTTTTTTCTCCCACATCAAAAGTTAATAATGCTAAAGATGTATTCGTTGTTTGTAAACTTTCTTCAACTTAATAATTGAAAATGATGAAAGGACTATCTTTGGCTTATATTTCCTCTAAAACTAAAACATCGACCACTAAGCAAGCCTCTCGTTGTACCTACAACAAACATAGCGGGTAAAGGAATTTGTAACTACCAAATAACATCGGTAATAAAATCAAACTTCTTTACCCACTGAACTTGCACTTACCAAACACAAAAGGACATAATGGGTGAGTTAGTGCGGGTCCATATCTACAGACATGCCATTAATGACGATTGTCTCAACTGTTCAAATATGTGCTCAGCCCAGAAGGCAGAGAACTATCCAAGATTCAGAATGACATAAAAAAGCAGGGAGGGACCATCATTTAGGTGCATAATGGTCCTCATGCTAACTGCTTAAATTTAGCCTAACTAACTTTGCCAAATTTTATTAACATCACCTTATTCTCCCTAGGTTCAACTTTGAACTACATAATATGAAAGATTTTGAAGGGATTTAAAGAAAAATCGAATCAAGTCCAATTAAACTTTTTTTAAGGATTAGTCCGGGGACTAATCTCTCCGCGGCAGGAACATCTCAAATCAAGGAGGGTTATCACTGGCTCAGGAGTTTGCTGCATCTCCAATAGTCGAACCCTCGACCTCTTGGTTAAACGACGAAGGTATGTATCACTTATGCCAACCCCTCATATTAAGTACAATTAAACTTTACTAAATCATATTTCAATTCAAAACTGAGAACATTAGATTATGAATTATACTTACTTTTGTCTTTTGCTTACACTTCTTAATTTTCCAACATCACATCAAAGACTAATGATCGCATTTTCTTTTCTTAGTGTACCTGTCAATTGCATAGCTAAAGAAGTTCAACTTCTGTTATAAGGACTGACGTGCTTTTGCTTGGAGAGTTGGAGGTGTATCTTTTTCTTTCTGTCTGTATGCTATTCTCCATTTAAAGAAAAAAAGGACCGTGTTTAGTTGATAAGGAGGCACCCAAAGGGAAGTCCTGAAGCTTCATTAATTAGCTTTGAATGACAGGCTAAGTAGATCATGGTCGACATATAGTATAAGAAATTGAAACATTTATTGCGTAAACGAAGGCGAGATCTGCGCATTCAAGTTGCTTTGCACACCTTGTCTTATTACTGCATTGATGATTTCATGGCTCGAAGTTTAACAAATTATGTCATTCGCATCCCTCATTAAACTATGCCTTGCCAGTCCCTTGCTTTGATTTGTTTTGTGTTTTTCGGGAAATTACCCGTTATTGTAAAATACTAGTATAAATTTAACACCAAGAAGTAGAGTAAATCTAAATAAGCATGAACTTGGAATCCCATCTGAGGAAAAGTGGTGGAAAAGTAACCAAAATTTTTGGGAGTTTGTTAATATAAAGCACGCCAAGTATGTACAACGCAGTTCCCGGGGTTCATACATAAATTGTGTAGGCGTGAGAGCAAAGGCTGGCAAAACCCCACTCACACCACCAACCATTCTCACGCTAAGCCAAAGCACTTCTTTTAATCGAAACCACCATATCGGATTCTCATGACCAACCAACCGGCCTTAATTTTGATTGTTATGAAAGAATGAAGGAGGCATTTAAATGAGTCGTCACCAATTCTCAAGATTTCGTGTTGATTGAGGTATGGAAAAGAACACGAATTATGATTAGGGTTTACACATACCAATGTTGTCGGCTCCTAATATGACTGTAATGTCATCATCCCAATGGGCACCAAACTTTGTTGGACGCATAGCGACTCACTACCTGTAGTATATGGAGCCAGTTCAAAAAAAGAAAAAGGAAGGCTTATACTCAATAATCCTATGCTTACCTACGGAGTCTAAAAAGAATAGAGAAGTGGAGGATAAATTGTCGTTTTACTTTACTAGTTCAGATTTCAGTGCTTTAATTTATATGAAGATGCATTCCTCCAGTTTCCATTCTCTTTTTATTCTTCTATGCCCACCTCTTCCACTTCAAACTCCGATGAAAGATTCCACCACTTGGTAATCTCCCTTTATTATATGTATGAATATATGATATCAGTGCCTGTAGATTGACACAAATAGCCCACAAAACGTTCCATAATGAAGCAAAAGATGACAGTTGTAGATAAGCCCCAATTAACAGAAGAAGGAATATTGTTTGTGGAGACTCAGATTCCGTTTAAGCAATCTGGGTTCAGAAAAGGGTACTTCAAATGAGCTTTCAAGACGGAAAGTACAGACCTTTTCTTAGATCCTGTATCTATGTAAAATTTGTTGCAGGAATGTCGCGTAGAAGAATGTAATGCATAGAGGAGCACACTGTGTGCCTTGTAATGGAACTTGAATGTAATGCATAGAGGAGAACACCATGTGCCTTGTAATGGAACTTGAGCCTTGCCAATGAAACATTGTAGAAGGTAACAAACAATGTTTGAATTATAGCCTACTCAAAAAGTTTTAAATTGTCGATTGCAATTGATATTTGCGTTTTGCGAGTTATTATTAATAATATATATAAAAAATATAGTTAAAATTGAAATAACTTGTGATAAATGTCCTCGCCGTTACGTAATTTGTGACAACGGCAATTCAAAACCGTTAAGCTCTTTAATTAATAACATATTACAAGGCAACATTAAGACCTTTTTCCAGTGAAGCGAGAACTGGTCAATTATGACAGACAAACTACTTATTTCTTTTTTTCCTGGTGTCGCGTTCGGTGACCTAATCCAATTTTTGGCTTCTTATCTTTCCCTGATCAACCAGAAATCAAATCCGACGATATCTAATCATTTTCTTCCATAACTGTCATAGATTTGCCTTCAGAAGATGACAACCAATGTGACGCAAACCTGCAGAGCTTTGGATTGGTATGCTCATAATGTTCGTAAACTGCCAAAATCAGCTGTTTCTACGACCCTTAAAGACAAAATTGAACGGACGATAATATCCTCAAATCAGTAAACTCCTGTCTAAAATCTTTTCTTTTTCCTTAGTAAATACATACCAAGAGAACGATGAAATTACAATGATTCAAATATCACTTTTGGGTATTCTACAGTTTTCTATTTTTCTTCACCTTTTTTGGATGCTAGGTAAAGAGAGAATACATAATCCACGTGGCAGGATGTGATATCTGCCACCAATCGAGGGCATTGTCGTCAAATAGACCACACTCCATTTATTATCGCGCCATACGAGAGACCACCAAACACACACAAATATCAGAAACCAGAGAGGCCAATACTGGAGGTGGAGGCCAAACCCTTGAGAGAGAAAGAATGAAGACTCATTTGTGTTGCTAGCACGCTGCGGATAGCGAGTTGTTCAGGGGATCCGATAAATGACAGGCGGCTGGGTCAAGTCCCTGCAGTGCAAATCAAGAGCCTTTGAAGATGTTTTGCACCCAACACCAAGAAACTTGATATCAAGCTCAAGCTGTAAAAAAGGCGGTCAAAGCATCAAAGACGTCATTGAAGCAACCGTCACAGCCAAACATAAACCTTCGAAACCCAGACATCATAAACCCGTAGCCGACCCGATTCGTCCACCTCCACAACCTCGTACCCGCTCCACTCGTAGTTCCGACCAGCTCCTTCCCGCCCTCACCGAACTTCCCGAGGGCCACCCTTCTCGTAACGTGGTGGAGATAATATTTCACACCAGCTGGAGCAATAAGTCCTTTCCGGGTCGCATCGAGATGATCTTCAAGGTCCAAAACGGGTCCAGGACTATGGCCCGATTCGAGGAGTATCGCGAGAAGGTCAAGTCACGGGCCGGGTTGTCCGGTGGGTCAACGTGGGAGGAGAATGCGAGGTGCATGGCGGACGGGAACGAGATGATGAGGTTCCACTGTCTGGGTGCCGCCGGCGGTGGAGCACAAGAAGCAGGCGGGTGCAGGTGGGTGTTCCCCGGCGGAAAGGGGTCGGCGATTTGTACGTTTTCCGGCAGTGGGGGAGCTCATGAAAGTGCTGGGTGTGGGCGAGGGAGGAGAGCAATGTTGGTTTGTCGGGTCATTGCTGGTCGGGTGTCGAAGAAAAAGGCCCTCGAATCGTTGTTGGATGGACGGCGCGGGTTGGACTCGTTGAGTGGAGACAACGGTGAGTTGCTTGTGTTCGATTCAAAAGCCGTACTGCCTTGCTTTCTTATTATCTATAAATTGTAAAAATACGTGGGCTTTCTGTTTCTCTTTTAATATTCTTTTTTTTTCCCCCTCTTTGCCTTTATTTCCTTCTTCTACTCTTAGCATTCATCAACGCAATTTTTCATGTGTATTTTCAATTTTCGTCCCATTCTATTATACCTGTAATCAGAGAATGGTGAATTGGCGAGAAAATTTGGGTTGAAAAATGCTAATTGATCACTTTACTGTATTTGTTAGATTGAGTAAATGCTAAGGATTCCTTTTTTGGGTTCATATGTTATATGCTATGTGCTATGTGAACTAAAGACAAAATTTCATCTTAGATTGAATGAAGTACTATTTTTATCATAACCAGTATTTTATCATACCAAAATTAAATTTGGTATCAATACCAATACAATGTTCATAACATTGACCTATTCTTCTTCAATTAAAAAAAATACTATCATCATTGGCAATTTTAGTGAAAAAGAAAAAGGAAGAGCGAGTGTAATTAAAAATCTTATGAACATTGTGAAAAATATGATGTGAGAATAATTAGTAATGATGGGATTAATAACAGCATTATTCTTGGTAATGTGAAAGTAGATAACAAATCAAAAGTATTCATTTCTTACCTGATGACTTTTCAAGGGAGGAACATGGTTGTTCGTAATTATGTTCTTTAAGCTACAAAAAATCTCTGGCTTTATCTCAAATTATGATGCTTCAATAAGTAGAATGATTCGACTGCAAAAAGAGTGAGGGAAAAGAAAGGCAAAGTCGTATGGAATTTCACTCGATGTCGTAAATTCAATTGGTAATTATGACTGAGACTGCAAAAATTTCACCATGAACCCTTTTCTAGCTCGATTCGTCCTCGTATCGTTTGGGAGGCTTTTCAAGATAAGGTAGTTACTATTTCATTTTCAAAATTAGGACATAATTAATATTTCATATAGGAAATAATTAATAAAGGTATTCATCGTTTCCTTTTACGATAACAGTCTTTATAGAATTGTATATTCACTACACGTTATATTAAGTTATATATTTCCAAATGGAAGAGTAAAAAACTTAAATAAAATATAGCTTCAAATAAAATAAACAAATTAAATCTTTTAATTAGGTTTTAGGGTTATCTATGATGACTATATAGAGAAGTTTTAATTTGTCCTAAACTTATTGCATCAAGTATTTAGTCTCTATTAAATATTGTCCTTTTGTAATTTTAATTTTTAATTATATCAATATTCTATATATTAAAATCCATAACACATAAGCCAAATAGAAAGAGGTTTTTTTGTTAATTAAATAGTACCTATACTCTTTAAATAAATAAAGAAAATCAACAAATTTTTAAATTAAAATGAATGTTACCTATTCTCTTAACAAATATAAATAATAAAGAAATTAACAATGAGACTAGAACAAAAATAGATAGTAATTGCTCAATGGAGTTAGGTAATCTTAGTAGTTGATGAGATTAAATTCTTAAATAAGTTGAGTTAGTCACTTAAATTAAAATTTTCACTTTACCTTAAAGGGATAATAAACTTAAAAGTGACTAACTTTTTTAGATTAATTTAGTGCCCAACTTTTAAAAGTTTTTAATTTAATGACTAACTTTTTAAATATAGTACAATTCATATCAAAATATTGTCTCTATTTTTCCCCCCTGATGTAACTAACTAACAAACACCTATATGGGATTTAATGGGTGCACTATAGTATTTAAAAACTAATGGAGACAATGTTTTATTCTTAAAAGGTTAATCACTTAATTGAATTTTTTAGAAGATTGGATAATGAAATAAAAAAGGTAAAAAGGGCAAACTGATAAGATCTCATCTTGAATAATTATTTGATATTATCTCCTTTGTTTTGAATTTATTTTTGTGCTTAAATGTTAAAATTAATGTTTGTTTTGTTTTAGAAGACAAAAAGTAGAGATTGCATCCAATTATGACTCTATTGATAATAGTGACAAATTTTGGATAAAGTGAATAGATTGTCGCAGTGGATAAGGCTGGTCACTTGAAGAGTTGGAGTTTAACTGAGAAACTTACTTTTATCCCTATGATGAAGGAGTTTGATTTTAAATTCATTTTAGACAGGCATCTTTAGAAGTTAGAGCTAGATTAGGATTAGATTATAAAATTCTATAAAAAGGGAGTTCCTCACAATAGAAAAAGGTTCTCTTTTCTTACATTTTAGCAATTCTTTATCTTTCTTCTATTTTTGTTATTAGAGAGAAACCAATGTGTGGCTAAACTAAATCATTCTGATTCAACGGGAGTCGATATTCTAATTGTAACCTTTTGAGGTTTTGTGTTCTAAACCTTTTATTCACGTTTTAATTCAAGTATTTCTTGTTTTGAATTCTCATAATTCATTAATGATTAATATTTGATTAATCTGACTATTTAATTTAACATTGATTATTCTATCGCTATTCAGGAATTCAATGATCCGTAATTGTCATGAAGGATTAGTACAAGTAGCAAATAGGTTATTTATGAATTTCCATATTTAACTTATGATAAACGAGAAAACTAAATTAAATGATTACAGCTATCTCGATTATTTAATTTTTCCATATTTAACTTATGATGAACGAGAAAACTAAATTAAATGATTACAGTTATCTCGATTGTTTAATTTAGGATTTAGTCTTTTTCACGAAGCTTATTGCAATCATCTTTTTGATATGGAATGCTATCACACCCAGTCAATGGATGATAAGTTTTGGTTTAGATGTTGGATTTGAACCAACTAATTTAGGAAATTTTGAGACATATTACAGCTATTGTAACACCCCACTCCCGTAAGACACGTTCCTGTCATCTATGAGTGATATCCGAATTCGTGCCTTACTAGGGTGACATGTTAGAATACTCAATCATTCAAATTTCAGTACAATTTTTTTGACACAAACATAAAATGTGAAAATCGATAACCAAATTAGGTCCACTTTAATTCATAAACATTTTCAATCATAGTAATACAATCATCAGAAATTTCAATAGCCATGTGGGCCCGTTATAAATACAAAATACTTATTAAAATTTCATTACATTGCAAAAACCATACACAATTGTTTCCGATTTGGAAATTTATTTCAAAACAGAAATATTTGAATACACAAGTTACAATAATTGCGGAAGACTTAATTTGATACAAAATAAAGGAAATACTAATGCAAATGCCAACTAATTCTGACCTCTATCTTTTTCTTGTATGTTATAGGGATACTCCCGTTTGCCTAACGGGGTATTCTTCTGAGTCCTGAAAAAAATATTTGTAAATTTTTGAGTGAGTTTTCAAACTCAATGAGTGACCATCATCGATGGCTCACCCAGTCACATAACACATAATTCACATTTCACATTATTTCACATTT
>JANTPM010000245.1:38542576-38554419 GCA_025434745.1 Erythroxylum divaricatum | reverse complement strand
ACACAATACCTATACAAACACACTCATTTAATTCCATTTAATATTTCTAATTTATACCGAAAATTCGGGGTCCAACATGGCTCAATGGTAGTGGAGGCGTGCACTGGGTGCAACAAAACCTTGAGGTCAGGGGATCGATTCCCAGGAAAGACCAAAGAGGACAATACCAATTGTGGAGGGTCTGGGACCCAACACCTTCATGAGTTAGATCATGTTGGTTACAAACTTTTTTAGGATTATTGCCATGACCTCCTTGTAATTTTACAAAGTTAGACACAGTTTGGGACATATCTATGATTAAGATTGCATATTCTTTTGTAACTTTGTGAAATTGAATACAATCCAAAGCACTTTCGTGCTGGAGATTTTATATCTTTATATAACTTTATGTAGGTAGGGACAGTTTGATCCACACTTATGTTAGAGATCATACTCTTCAAAGAACTTCATCTTTGACATCTAATGGGAGGGCCACGGCCAGGACACACTTGTGAGTGAACCTGTCCTAAAGATGAGTGTTTTTATCTTTAAATCTTCACAAACTCCAGCTATTGTTATTGACCCCAATCTTGTATGTAATGAATCATTTATTTCAGACAAATGTGCTCACATTAGAAATAGTTTGTAAATGACATGAAACCCTATAGCCTTGGTGGTCTCTTTGACTCATACTCCTAACTTCATTATCAGCATTATGTTTTCCAAAATATGGGAGAATTATAAATTTTAAGGTTGCTCATTAGTGATTTTGCAGGATTAATAAGGTCTTTACTTAGGTTTAATTATATATATGATTTAGGGAAACTATTCAACTTTGATAAGGAGACACTTTTAATCATACGAACTTTCTTACTTCCTTCAATATGCTCATTCCCCCTAACTTTCTCTTGTTGGGCATTTTTAGCGTACTTTCTTTTCTGCCTCAGTCTAGATCCTTAAGAAGATCACTTAACTCTCTTTAGAAAATATTTTGCCCCTTCTAGAGAGATAAACCTCTTTGTTTGCTCCTAAACTTCCATTGAAGTGTATGCTTTATCTATTAAAAGGATCTCTATAAAGGCTAGTGGTGATGTTGACTATTTTCAAATTTTGTAGCCACGAAAGCAAAATCCTTGTTCAAAACTTGAGTAACTTTTGCATTGATCCTCTAAATGTATTTTCTACGACTCTCCCTTTGTCCCTATCCCATGTCAAAGAAGGCAGAGGAGTCCTTTGATCTCTTTTGTTATTGGCAAAGTGAACTTCGAACTTGGACTTAAAGTTATCTAAAGGCCTTGCATTTCAAGACGTTTGGAGCTCTTTATAGGTCCTTCCTAACTTGGTAGGGTCTATAATGCTACTATTAGCTTAGCCTCCAAGTTTATCTAAACATGGGGTGAATTACTTTTGATTTCATAAATGAAGTGGTTATCCAATACTTGTTAGGTCTTCTCTTGCAGGGCATCATAAGTAAGGGTGTCCCTACATCCTTCTTACGAGGACCTCATACTAGTGAAATTTGAGCTATATTTATGATTCTTTAAACTTGACAGCATCGTTGACCCCCTATCAGCCCCTTTGTTGGCTTGGAGGTTTCCTGCTATTGATAGAGTATAGCCAGCAGTCTTACGATTTGCTCCTGCAAATTGAAAAACATATGCCATGTCAATCTTTTAGATGCATCATGTTCGCACTCTATTTAGAAAACCGTATTTTTGCATCATGTTCGCACTCTATTTAGAAAACCGTATTTTCTAACATTTGATCTTCAACAGTCCTCATCCTGACTTTTTGCTTTATTTTTTCCTTATATTCTTACAGACAACACTAGCTGATGCATACAAAGACCTACAAAACTCTCTTGCTTCGTTGATCTCGACAATTATAAGGACGTGATGACAGACTAAGGATATGAGTTTCTTCAATTTTACGATGGGTTGTGTGGGATCATAGTGTATTAATGATAATATGCCATAGAGGAAGAAGGATAAAATAGAGTTTTATGCGGCATTATGATATTAGGGTTGTTAAATGTTATGTTCTAAACCCTGTCAAACAGAGAGTAAAAGGGAAGCAAAGCACTAAGCTTTTCCTCGATTCAGAAAGAATGCTTAGGTAAGCAACCAAATTAGTTAACTAGAACAACTGGTCTTGGTGCAAGATTTCTTCATTTCATTCAGCCTAGTAAGCTCTTTAAAGAAAAGGGTACTAGTCCCAAATGTCGGAAGCAGCTGGATTAAGCAAGGTTACATGGCAAGGCTCCTAGGTTTGTCAGTTCGGTTACATAACAAAGTGCAAGACAAGTCTGTCGGATGGAAATGGATGTTATGTTGTCACAGTCGTTGAGGCACATCATGCCTGATGTGATCTTCCGTTCAATTTATTCCTTTAGTGATATATTCCGTTCAAGGTTTCCAAAATGATGATTAAATTAAAGAGTAAATTGCATGGAAATATAAAGGTAACATCAGATCCAATCTCCGGGTTAAAAGCATAACCTATTTTTCTTTGTTCTCAGGATCAAGCACATCACATGAATTTCAATGGCCTACTACCGAGTGAAAATGGGGGGATCTGAACAGTGTTTCAGCAAAATTCAGTAGTCCGAAAATTTTGGAGCTGATTTTTCAACACATATTTTTCAGATGAAAACTAACCCAATATCCCTCCATAAATGTACATCTCGTCATGCACTTTGTCCAGGCCACCACTAGTGCGACTCCACAAGCACATACAAGGGCTTGCCGTTCAATCTCTCACGACCCTACAACATTCAAAACCATTTGACCATAATCAGCTCCAGGGCAGAAAAGAGAACAAAATGGTCTGTGCATTACTGATGTGTTGCTCATTGGACTTCTTCCAGAAAAAATACGAATAAGCTCAAAAATATTGCATACCTTGAGATCTGGAAGTTCAATCACACATGCACATTCCACTACTTCTGCCCCAGCACGCTCTGCGCAAAAGTTACACGGTTAAATCCCTTAAAAGTACTGAATCAGAATGATCATTTCACTTCATCTCATCAGAAACTTTATATTCAAAATGAAAGGAATGATCAGGTAAACAACAGTTAAATAGAAACGCATACCTTAACCAGAAAGATTTATGTTTAGTGAACCTAATTCCAGAAATGATATGAAATTGTGGACCATTGATGATATTAAGAGATTAAAACAGATTAATCAACAATAATTATTGTAGTTGTTATCATGTTACGCAAGAAAGTAGAAACTTGTAGAACTCAGCCAGTGTTCAATTCAGCAAGAGTTAGATTTGAGGATAGTTTACATATTGAACATAGGCCGCTTAAGCAACATATTTTGTGCCTTTATGTCTGAAGACTCGATGATGAACAACCACACTGCACAGAATGGAGATGCTTAAACAATGATAGATTAGTCTCAGCTTTTCAAATCGTTTAGCAATTCAGGAAGAATTTCAACTGATGAAACGAGAAAGTCCTGGCAAATTAAATAAGCTCTCGTAGAAAAGACTACAAAGTGGTTACCAAGTAAATTCATAGCAGCACACAGAGTACCACCAGTTGCAATTAAATCATCAACAACCAAAGCGCGTTCACCCGAGCTGACTGCTCCAACATGCATTTCAAGACAATCACTTCCATATTCCAGATCATACTTTTCTGATATAACTTTACCTGTCATTAGGGCATTAGTGTTAGATAGCATTAATAAAGCCCCAAATAAATGAAAAAAAGGCCCGTAACAATCAATCAGAAACTTTGAAGAAGTAGTCGAAGAAAACAAGGCTAGTGCAGAAACTACACATATATCAATGTGCAACCACACAACTGGATATGATCAATAACAAAGTTTAATCATGTACACATGATCACTCCAAAACAGACATTTGATAACTAACTTGTGGTCATTTTCAAAGCCTTTTCACATTTCCTGAGAATCTGAAAATGGACATGTAGTGATATGATGAAATGGTTTTACAAAAAAACTCGGTATGCGGTAACATTATATCAATCACCGACAAGCAAGTAAGAATATGCACATGAAGAGATGTAGAATAAAAATTCAAAAAAACGAGTTCAAAAGGAGACCACTTGCAAAGATTGCAAGGAAAAAGATTATAGTGCTGGAACAAGGTTCCTCCTACAATGTTCCTGAAGGCATACCTCCTAAATCAAGGAGTAATATTTATTCAGCATGTAGACAAAGAGTGGCTACCGAACCCAAGCATCATATAAATAGTAACTCAATCGAAGTGGCACATTGACATCATGACTATGCCATTGGACCTAGCATACATATATCCCAGGACATATTAGATGAAACTAATACAAAATTGAAGAAATCATACCAGGCAATTTCCTTGGTTTTCTTAGTGGAACAAACTTTGCTCCAATAGCCAATGCAATGGGAGGCCCAAATATAAATCCCCGAGCTTCTATTCCTGAAAAAGGAATTTAAATCACATAATAAGAAACGAACAAACATCTAGATGTTGAATCAATGAGCATAACTATGACCCAAGTCATATGACAAAATTCTTGCAGCAAAGCTCAAAACAGAAGTTCATAATCACCAAATCCCACAAATTTCACACCTATAAGTTCTGAGTTTAGCACTGTATCGATGAGGTTTAGTTAATTTTCATATAGGAAAAAGTGACAGAGTATGTCATTTGAGAAATTGTAGCCATTGATATTTAAGCATATTCAATTAAGCACTCATCAACTAGACAACAAAATTGACATCCTTTGCAAACGCTTAACTACATAAACAGAACACAGCAATATAGATCAATTTAGTTCAACGGATTTACATCACAAATCAAAGTGTTTCAGCTTATGATGAAACGTCTATGATGATTAGGACCCTAAAAGAAATTCTTTCAACTATCTAAAACCATCAAAGGTCCATCAGAGTAAAATGTCAGTGTGCCGAGTACCATAAAAGAAATAATTAGTCTTAAAAATCTACAACCATAAATTACGTGCTGAAGAGAAAAAAGTAAAGTACACCTATGAATCACAACTATGATGATGTATAAATATCCTTATGCTGCTTTCCTTCAGCTTTATTTAATGCAATTGTCTTCCTTGGTGATACATTTGTCCTTCAATAACGTAGGTCTTACAATTATCATTTGAGCACTATCAGTGGATCTAAATTATTGCAGAACAGTACAACAATCAACAACTTGCACTTCGGAGTTTAGCTATTTGTTATGAGTCTCCAAATGACTAATTATAAATGCAAACATGGAGTAAATTAGGAACCAAATGCCTGAATCAATATGGAGTAAAAAGCTTGGCATTGAATTATTAACTAGCTTTTCACTTAGCGGAAATAGTAGGGACAATATAATAAAACAGAAAGTCGGACAAAGAGGAGAAGGCCAACCATCTTAGCACAAGACAACAGTACAACATCTGCAATCCTTTATGTCACTGGAAACTCAATATAAGAAGAAGGGAAAAATAGAGGAGGCATGACAAAGAAACAGTACAGGATTTAGATGTTATATCAATGTAAAATAGAGGAGGCATGACAAAGAAACAGTATAGGATTTAGTCATTAACATTACATCAATGCATGATAGAGAATGAGAAATCCACATATTGATAAAGCCGAAAGCAACGGCCCAGTAGTAACTTGCATGAACCGGGTCCACCCTTTTCTTTAACAAGTTGGGGCATCATCACCAACCACCAACCACCAACCACCCAAATCAGGTCTTAGCACATGCCCTCAACAATCACAAGAAGAATGGCAACAAAACACAGAAAGAGAGGAGAGCCACTCAAAGGGAAATTTTAACAGAGAAAGCAATCAATGGCGCATCCACTAACACAGAACAATAAGTCAAACAAGAAATCATTCTAACAGGGAAACATATAAATTATCAAAATGAGATTGATACAGCCTCTTTAGCGTAAGCAAAAAAGATTGAAATTCTCAAAAAGCATCGATAAAAGAGAGCACAGGCGAAAATGATAAAGCATTTTTGCTCTGTAAGCAACTAGACCCCACCACCTTGAACCCAAATCTAGCTGACGATATAACACTAGCTAAATCTTTAACCCCTCAGAAATTCCAGCAAAATCCAAGAGAGAAGAGGAGAAAGCTGTATTCCGCTGTTCACCTGCAACAACTGAAATGTTTTTGCCTTTGTACCGTTCAACGAACAAATCAATTGTATCCTTGAAGGCTTTCGGATCCAGTAACAGAGTAGTAATATCCTGAAACATGATTCCTGCCACACACCCGTCATTGAATTTCTGAAATCAACATCTAAAGAGAAGCACAGCTTAAATTCTTTATAGGAGACTCAGAATGATAATGCACGAAATAAGTAAACGGGGAAACGTTAAATTTTTTCTAAGAAAACTTTGATTAATTGTGAGACTCTAGACCAAAAGAAAAAAGGTCAGTACATAGAAGCTCAACGCTTGGTTACTGTAGAACAAGTATCCTTAGATAGTTAGATAGAGAAACTAAAACTGTTAAATTTGTAATAACTCATAAACGTAATGTTTCATATAAGAAAGTCCATTTCCTATTTGTTAGCCCAGACATAACAAGCTCAAAAGCGATTATTGGTGATAATTCTTAGTGTACAGGTCGAACGGTGAACCAATTTTTAGAGCAGGGAAGAAGAATGTCGTTGGTTTCCTATCTACGTTAAAAGGAAAAAGAAAAAAATGAAGGATGAAGCTTTCAGACAGAAGAACACACGAAGTCGTCAAAAAGAGAACAAAAGAGAAACCTGGTTTAGGAAAATCGGGGACGACACGGATCTTAGTTTTGATGTCATGGATACGAGGATCTTCATCCCTGTAAGCCGACATTGTATCTAGCTATCTAAACTTTGTGCCTCAAGTGAAACAATATAATCTGTGAACTTCTGGGTCGGTATATATAACCCAGAGAAAGAGGAACAAAACTAAAAGAGCCCTTATCAGAGCGTGTATGTAAAAACTGTATATCTTGTTTGGCAGATGTTAATAAAGTTAAAGTTAGAAACTTAAGATCATCAATACGAGAAAAAGGGAAGAGAAGAAACAGAGACACCAATGTAGTTGCAATAGAGAGACAAAGAGAAAAGTAAGGTGGTGGGTGTTGAGGAGGCGGCTCTCTGCACGAGAAAAGGGAAATCTTTTCGATAAGGATATGGAGAGGGAGAGGGCGAAGGTGAAAATGGTTAAAGACAAAAGTGGGAATTCACAAGGCCTGAGTCTGAGTCTCTCTCTCTCTCTCTTGCTCGTATCCGTTTTCCTGTGGCTGTGGCTGAGTGGAGAACAGTATGTCTATGGATGGATATTAGATTTGTATAGTATATTTTCCTTCTTCGTAAGTGAAGTTTGGGGAGTGGGAAAAGGAAAGAAGAAGATGGGGAACTTTGGATTTTGCAGACAGGTCCTAAGTCCTTGCTCCCTCGAAACAAAACTATGTAGTGTTCAAGCTTTGGACGTGTTTGAAGTACCTATGTACAGCTTGAATGTGAATTAAAAATTGGTAAATTACATCCATGTGTACTGACAGGTCCTAAGTCCTTGTTCCCTCAAAACTATGTGGTGTTCAAGCTTTGGAAGTCTTTTAAGTGCCTATGTACAGCTTGAATGTGAATTAAAAATTGGTAAATTAAGTTGTCTCTAACTATTACAATAAAAATTTAAACTAAATTTGGTATAAGAGAGAATATTTTAAAAATTATTTTATACTAAATTTGGTATTACTTCAATCATTCTATACTAAAATTTTACAACAAATTTTTTTAAAGAATATACCATTAATAAATTAACTAAATTAATTTATATTTATACAATGATTGTTATTTATTTATTTATAAAAATTAAAATAAAAACATTATTCTTAATATATATATATATATTAATATTATTTAACAAATATAATTAATATTATTGCAATAACAAATTAATAATATACAAAAATATAATATTTTTATTGCACATTTAACTTCTAATCCTCTGAATAGTCATATTGTTCTCACAAATATTCAATCAATATATTACGAAATTTATAATAAGCTTCTTTATCTTTAATTTGTTTATGTCTAGCAAGGGATTCTTAATATATAATTGTATCGTTTCTATTAATATCGTGTCAAATTTACTTTTTATTATTAACATATTTTATTAATAAATTTATAACACTTGTAAATAAGAATTATAAATAAATATTAAAAATAAATTTAATATTATATTCAATATTAGTGTCATTTTAAATGACTCAATGAGATCTTTATAATGATATTTTTGTGTTAAGTAATATATATTTTAAAATTAATTACTTAGTAAATTATGTAAATAAATCAAATTGTGAGAAAAACATAAAAGGAATATGATAAAAAGATATTAGACAAAGTTGTCATTTTATACTTTTAGTGCATGAATAGTAACATACCAAATTTGATGCATTGCTATTCATTACACTATTTTGATGTTAAAATTTGGTGTCTTCTTTGGAGTGATTTGTTTGCACCATGTGTGTTGGTTAGAGATATCCTTACAAATCCATGTGCAATGTGTACAAACTATAAAAAGAGAATTATAATTGCTCTAGGTTACTAAAATATAAACAAAATAAGAATAAAAGATTGCAAGAAAAGGGAGTTTAGGGCTTACAGCTTAGGGACAAATTTTCATTGTTTAGATCCTCTTTGACTATTTAAACTTTCTTTTAAATCTAATATATAAATTTCATATGTAATATGAAATTGTTATTGTTGGTTTATTTTTGCAGTCAATTAATTCTTTGTCTTATACATGTTCAAATATGTGTGTATATATATAATGTTTATGGCCCTCAAGAGGTGTGGCTCGATGTTGAGATCGGGATTTGACTTTGGTTCGATCCCTGGTTCGATTCCATGCTAGTCCCTCTTATAAGAGCCTGGGGCAGTCGGGATTTTACTTGTAGATAGAGAACTAATTAGGCCCTCAATGATGAAGTGCGCCCGCTTGGTCCGCCTGTGGGATGGTGCGCCAATTGGGTTCTCAGAGAGGTATGCCCGCTTGGCCCGCCTATGGAGTTTCCTCGAATCCAAAAAAAATGGTGTTTATGAAATAAATATGCATTACAAATAAAATTATGAAAAAGATCATAAATTGCATTTATGTATTATATATGAATTGTTCTAGGTTATTGTTTTGTTGAGATCATACATTAATAAAGCATATAAACAAATATGAAATTTCTCATAGCTTTTTAGTACTAAAACACTTAAACAAATATGAAAGAATAAGTTTAATGAGCTAACCCATACGAGAATCCCCTATAAGCATTACTTGTATGTTTATGAAATTTCTCACTGTGATAATTGTATAAGCGATTAATTGACTTGATATTACCAAACTATTTCATATAAGAATTGTTATGTTTTAATACTAGTTATGACTTGTTATAACTAACGATAGCTAAGTCAATAGTTATTGGACATAACATGAACTATATAGGGGTAGTTGAATGATCAATATAAAATTTATTACCCTAAAATTATTAAGGAGAATGTTTTGTTGTTCTAAATTATCATTGATTTGAAATCATGGCCAACGTAAAATGATATTTTATAAAATAGTTTGCAAATTTTATTGATATAATCAATTAATAATAGTAAAAAACTAACATGATTTGATTCAAATATAGTAGGCTTTAATTTCATGTTCTATATTTAATTAAAACATTGTATGATGAAATGATTAAACCATACAAAAAAATAATGTGCATAAAAATTTGACAAAAATACTATGATATTTGTGACTATTTAGGTGATTATAATGCATTAAAAGATGATAATATATATATATATATTATTTAATTAAAAAATTGAAGATGAATTAAAAAGTTTAATTTATCTACTTGTAAATATAATATAGAGTTTTAATTTATATTTATTACTAACATATTTGCGAATCACACATAAAGAACGAGTTGAAAATAGAAAAGATTTTTTTAATCAAATTAGATTTGATTGTAAAGTTTGAAAAACTTTATGATTAAATATGAGATATTTAATAAGCAAAGATCAATATGAGATACTGGATTTTATTTAGGCAATAATTAATTATAATTATAATTATAATTTAATTGAAATTAGAATTGTATTCAATAAATTACTTAAATGCCAAAAATATATTATAACACGTTTTGTAGATACTATTGAAAGTCAGATACTCAAGAAAAATGATGATAAATCTTTCGAATGAGATGTAAGTTATAATTCATACTTTATTATATTTTACGTATTAATTATGCTACAGAATTTAAATAATAGGAAAATATTGTGCAAATGGTATTTTATCCCAATTTCTCAAAAGTGATTAGCTGAGATGTATAATATATAATATCCCTAACATGAAATTACTGATTATTTTTCGGAAATATAAGGATAAGATGAAATATAATGTACTCTTCGTTGTGCCATCGTTGCTTTAATATATAATTATATGTAATATTTGAAGCACTGTGATATACATGTGCGTCAACTATCCATTGTCCTCAACAAACATGTCTTCCAAGAAAAGGAGGAATAGCCGGCGCAGAGTAGCTAAGTCGTTGAGAAGGAAAGTGAGTACAAGATTTTGGGTTCGAGTCTTGACAATAATAGTATAAGAGCTCATCTAATTAAGTGATTTTTTGTGCATACCAAATACTAGACTGTCTTTTTGAGAAATTGGCTGGATTCAAATCGTAATTTACCTCCCTTACATAATGTCAGGTTGAAGTGCGTGGGCGTTCCATTGAGTACAAAGAGTACAAGAAAAGGAAAGGAAAGTGAGTACAAGATTTTGGATTCGAGTCTTGGTAATGATAATATAAGAGCTCATCTAATATGGTAATTCTTTGTGCACACCAAATACTAGGCCGTCTTTTCGAGAAGTTGACTATACTCAAATCGTAATTTACCTCCCTCATATAATATCAGGCTGAAGTGTGCGGGCGTTCCCTTGAATACAAAGAGTACAAGAAAAGGAAGAATATATGTGAAGAGGGCATCATGTGACTTGCAAAATGATAATGTTTCGGAGTTCACCTGCAAAAGGTGCCGTTGATTTTAGATCACAAAACGTCAGAAACAAAGAAGAAAGTGTCTGACAAAGAAAATCTACCTATGAAACTATGTAAGTAGTCCAAGTAGGCATATATTAGTTTTTGTAGGGATAACTTTACATCAATTATTGGTCATAGCTTTAGCCTTTTGGCAACTAGGCTACTTTAATGGTCCAATTCAAGAGCATAATATTAAGGCAACCTCGTCGTCCCAAACCCCCAATTTATGATTGTGATGTTTGGCAATGGCAACGCGCCCTTTCCAAGCTACTGCCATGGGGGATTTTAACGTTCCTCTATTAAACTTGGAGCGTGACATTTAGTTATTTTGTAAGCAATTGAAGAGACATTTTAGAAGTTGAGTGCTATATATCTTAATACGAGTAATCTTATTCCCAACATCCTGAATCTTGATAGGATAAATTATTGATCGTACGTTCTAGTCTACAAATTATGTCATTAAATTGAATTATTTAATATGTTAATAACATATTCTTCTAAGAATGCCCCTAATCCAAAGATTAGGTCAATTTTAACAAGATGCATATAATATACTAATGTCAATGCAATAATTTATTAGAATCTAAAGTTTCTCACAACTAATGATTGTAAATCCTATGAAATAATGTGCTTTGCTCAAAATATGAGGAAGTAGTCATATTCAATGTTTTAAAAATTGGACCGGACATCAAACCAGTCGAAGAAAAAGTTTAAAGTTTAGATGTTCAACCGATAATGAACCGCTATTAAACCGGAATATAATAAATAAGATAAAAATTTTATAAAAATAAATAAAAATAAAATATTTTA
>JANTPM010000245.1:38521899-38536373 GCA_025434745.1 Erythroxylum divaricatum | reverse complement strand
AAGTACATTATCAGTAATTTTGTGATCTTTCTTACCAACTTTATCAATGTGAATTATCTTACACTTGGCATTATCTCCAAAACTAAAGAATTCTCCATCTTTGTCTCTTAGAGTTGAAACTTAGGACCACAAGCAATCATATACCTTGAGTGTCTACTATCCATGTACCATTTTTCCTCCTTTTTTCTAAAATACCTATAAAATAACCCAATTAATGTGTTTTAGGTACCTAAATAGCTTAGTTCTTTAGTTGTTAATCTCTTTCTTCTTTTTAACCCACTTGCTTAAGAGTTTATTCATTACTCTTTGTTTTGATAAGCAAAAATTGTAAATATGCCCATAAAAGTAACATACTATGTCATATGATTTAATTGTATAACGATGACTTTAATGTATTATTCAACAAATCACCTTATTTCTTTTTCTATATATTGCGTAAAATATTAAATTCAAATTCAAATTCTTATATTTCTAGAAAATTTAATGAACAATGAATTTCAGGTAGAAATATGGGATGAAAGAGACAAAGTAATATAATGCGACCTAAGTTTAGAGGGCCTAGGTTCAGAGACATGTTCAGAGGTACTTACTGTGAAGGTGGACCGTCACAGTCTACAGCTGGCACTAACTCACCTCCTCCCCCTCCAGGGCTTATAATTGCAGATGAGGCATCACCTGTTGCCCGTTATGCTACACTATCCCCAGCTCATACATCATCCACTACCCCTTTATCGGATGAAGCAGATGTCCGCCAGCCTAGAGTTGAGGAACTTGATGGAAGAAAGTACATAACAATTGTCAATAATCTATAAGTGAAATCACATTAAATAATATTTGTTTTTAATTAAGTTATAGGTTTATTAGTTTTTTCATTGTATAAAATTACTTCTTTTATTAGGTTGATTCCGTCAGAAGCGTGTTCCAGAAATATGACATCAAAATTTAAGGAAATGATTGATCCTGAGGGTTATGTATGGAAGAATATCTCTCAGGTCACAAAGAGATTTTATTTTCAAGAGTTTGAGGTACAATAAAAATTTATTTTCTTTTTATATTGATTTGTATATATTAATTAGATAAATATTATTACGTTATAGTAGTTTAAATTTTTTTCTTTTTATTTCAAAAAGAGTTTTTCTGGAATTTTAGTTTCAACGTCATCATACATAAAGTATAGGAGAGGCAAGTTTGTACACGTTATCACGACTTTATTGGTGCGATACAGAAGACTGGTATACTAACGCCTTATATTTCAGAGCAAATATGGAGTCATTGGCAAGAGTATTGGACATCACCTGAGGTAATATCTATCTTAGGGCGTAACTCCACCAACAGACGTAGAGACCCGAAGGGAGAGAGTCTTCCCATACGTAGGAGAGAGAGTCTTATCAATATCCTACCACGAGTATGCACAGAGACTTATAAGTATCTAAACTTGACACTTATATTGTAGATATTTTAATTTGTTGTATTTTGCATAATGATAATGGTATAAATGTCTGGTACCATATATGACTGTGTTAAATGATTTTATTTGTTCAACAGGGGAAAATATCACAAAATAGAGGAAACTTTGCTGAATTTTTTATAAAATCTAGTTCACATGTAACATTTTAAGTTAAATATGTAGGAAAAGTCTATGGGCATGAAGCCTATACCTACTCAGGTGTTTTTACACACTCACACGAAAAGGCATGACAGTGTGACATTCATCAATAGCCGGTGTAGAGAATTGAATGTATGTGCAACTAATGCTTTATTATTATTTCTTAATAATTATCACTTGCTAATATAAACATTGCTTCCTAATAAGACCAAATATAAGAAATCATTCAGCGACAATCTCAGCAGAAATAACCTGTTGATGAGAGTCAGAAATATCTTAATGTTGTGGGTGGTAAGGACAGTCGTGGAACAATTTTCAGGCTAGGTTCATTTGCGAACATATGTTATAAACAATCTTCCACGTCTAGTACAACAACATCGAGTAGATGGCCACAAACCAATCAAATTGGTCGACTTCAAACAACGATGGACACATTGATAAACTCCATAGCTCAACTGAGACAAGAAATGGATGAGTTAAAGGCGAGGGGTAGCACCTCTTAAATTACAAACATTTATTATGTACACTTTAATGTTTTCATTATCAATCAAGATAATTTTAACTGTATATCATCAAGTAACTTTCTGTTTAAAAAAATTAAATATATAAACAAACAAATTTATTATGCATAGATAATTCATAACTGTTGAAATTATGCATTTATTATAAGATCATGAAATAAAATTTAAAATCAGGATTTTTTTAAAAAAATTTATAACTTTATTTATCGACGGAATACAAAAGATCGTCACAAAAAAGCACTATATTTATCGACGGAATATATTAAACTGTCGGTCAATTGTATGATATTTACTGACGGTTTTTCTTCTTCCGTCGATAATATTGAATCATTTTGCGATTATCTGGACCACAATTTAACGACTGTTTTTCTTTTTCCATCAACAAATTTATCGACGGAAATAGTCTTCCGTCGGAAAATTTTACCGACAATTATGTCTGTCTATTGGTAAATTTTACGGACAAACGGACACATGAAAAGTTCGTCGTTAAATTTACAGCGCTCGTATTAACGACGCCTTTATCCGTTGTTAAATTCTGTCGATAATTTATTTTACCGATAGAATACAAGTATTTTTGCCGGTATTTTCTATTAGTAATGTATAAATTCGTTGTTGTGCCTATCATACTTTATTAAATCTTATGTATATATTTATATAAATCCCTACAAACATATGAATAAAATTTAATAAAATAGGATTGAAAAAGGGTAACTGATGTGTCTTCACTCTTCAGGGCTAGCAAACAGAAGATTTGATATTTACTAGAACGAAGAAAAGATAGGTCTAGGTAGCCAACTAAGCAATGCTATTTGCTACAAACAATAAATGAGAATCTATGACAATATCTTCAAAAGATTGGAGATTACTGTTTAAATTAATTCGCCAGCCTTCGTGCAGAGCCAATGTCTCGATCTCAGAGGAAGGCCTCATATTTTGGCGGATCTTCCATATACAACGATGGCTGGTGGTTTTGAGAAATCAAAATTTATGATGTGGTCCTTAAAATTAGGTGCATGCTAATTATTATTTATCAGATTTGTTTGTATTCAGGGAGGCTTCTTATTTATCTGCTTTTAAAGCAGATTAATCTTTTGTTTAGTAAATAACTATTTTTTTTATAATGTTAAGCTAATCAGCTTTGTTCCTGTTACTTATTGCTTGCTTTTCAAGCGTGTATGATAATCCAGTTTAAACCACAATTGGCGACGTTAAGCTTGGACTGGTCTCGTCCATATCTTGTTCATCAGAGCTTTTAAGCTTTCACATAAACTATATTCGGCATTCAAACTTCGACCATGAGACTGTTCTCCTGTTGAATGAGTTGTAATATGCTTTTAGAAACTTTGATAATTGAGTGTGAATAGAAGAGAAAGGTTGTTTTAAGTATAGTATAAATTATAATTTCAATATTACTTTTCTATCTGATTAAAGTAATTAATGATTTTTTTTCCTTCACGAACGATGATGGATATGGACAATGACCTAAATGCGACACCATTAATAAACACGAAAAGATTAAACACTGTGATGCACGATGTGGGGCTACCACATAAGCATAAACATAAACAAGCCATCACCAATGGCTGAGATGAAGTAACACATGATGGTGGTTTGCGTTGGAAACCGAAACACCTTGTATTGTTTCTACCCATTTTTAAGTCATGGATCCACTCATTCATCCACATATTATTCAATAAGCATCGAGTAAATTTTGGTTTCTCTTCACACATTATTAAGTGTAGATTGTAATGGCAAGCGATATGGGTATATGATTAGATTCTTGAAGAAAATAGAAGATTTCATGGTTGTGGAAACCCCACAAGAAGATAAGACAATGAGGGTTAAGCAATTTTGACGAGAAGTGTGTCTTTAATTAGAAATAAAAACCATAATGTTATTCTTACGTACTTTTATGTGTTCCACAAGTTTCAAAGTGATGAGAATTGGGGGAATGGTGGTGAAGAAGAGGGTCATTACGTTCCCATTAGGAGATTGCTGGGCCCAAATCCAAACACTGGTATTGTTTCCGACTCTTTTTTGAGTCGTAATGTCTGCAAAGCCTCATTAAATCATGGATTTGAACAGACTTAATTAACAATTTCAACGAAAGAGTTGTTACTACTTAGAGAAAAAAGCTGAAAGCAGGAAAATTCATGTGTATCCCAAGGTGAAGAAGAAGTGAAAAATGTATCATATTTACTACTTTAAGTACAAATGGAATTCAATGTAACATCTTCAAAGAGCAAGCACCAAGCAGATATACAGTTGCACTTGCGAGTATAGTTGTTACTATCGATACAAACGCTAATAGAAGTCTCCTATAGAGTGATTAAGGCATTTGGTGTTAAAGTTGAACAAGCATGTTGGACGGGGGTAACGAAGTTGTGTGATTATGGTCGCCTTCATAGGTTACGGCAAACATTGTAGGATCCTCCATACATCGTTCCACATGCTTTCTTGCAGGACATCCCCTCATGCTGCTACATTTGTAATAGCTCCTGATCAATGCTAGAGTCATTAATACTTTGCACAAATATCTTTGGTCCCAAAGTCACGGAAGATTATTGGATATGTCATCTCCATCATTTGATAGGACATAACGATCTTGCATACAGAGGAATCATCTAATAATGTCGGTGCAGTGTGGTGCAGTGACTGAAGAGAAGCGGCAGAAAGCAATCTTTATATATCTGACATACCTTGGATGTGGAGATCCTTTTATAGGTTTCTGTCCATATTTCCTCCAAGAATGATCATCCTGGGGTATGTCACATGATTTACTGCTTGAAGCTGGCACACGAACTGTTGTCTTGAGTCTTAATTTCCTGTAGAATATCTTTCCAAAATTCAAACTTCGGAGGAAAAGAGATGCAGATCAGCTAGTTGACATAACCTACTTGTGGCATTGCATGTATTCAACTCTGTTTCGACCGAGTCCAGTAAATTACGCAATAATAGTAATTGCACAAATTCTACCACTGTGATTCAACAACTATAGATGAACGCAACTTTGAGCAAATACAAGACATCCCAAAAGGCTACGAGAAAAGAATAACTGCAAAAACCTCCCTAATCAAAACCATCGTTTTTGCATTTCTTCACTGAAAGTTAATTAAACAGAATGGAAAGTTTTGGACAAGGATTTACCTCCTCCTCGAGCAATGACATCCGCTGTTTGAGGATAGACATTTTCTTTTTTCCTCTTTACTCTTAATCTCACCGCTCATCTTGGAAAACATAGAGGAATCATCTCGAGAACCAACAATTTCCGATGATAAGGACATAATCTGCTTGTTTACGCCACTTGCATCCAAACCAAAATGTGTTATGCTTTGCTTCAACGAGGACGAGGAAAGGTTCAACCCCATCACCAATTTGCCAGTGACATCGTTACTGGTCTCAGGCTTCTGTTTCTCCACGTAAAATAAACTCTTGGGAATTGACCCCGCTGTTGGTTGTATACTTTTTAAAGGAAAGTTCTGTATAACTATGTTTCTTTGTGTCAAGTTGTGGGCAGGATTCTGGGGCAGAGAGAATGGGCTATCCATCAACAAATTTGGATTGATGTCATGACAACGAGGTACGGGACCTTTCCTGATCCTCTTACAATCTGAATGTATAGATCCATCAAGCATGTTAAGCAGATTTCTGAATTCATTTAATGCACTTTGCGCAATCAAGCTTACTTCTTGATAGCTTCTTTTCTGAGTTTGGCTCGAAATACAACTAAGGAGATAATGAGCATGTTTGAAGCTACTCGTAGCAACCTCCAAAACTTCGAAATCCCGTCTGCGGTTCCCTGAAGCACAAACATCTGAAGCTTCCTTCATGTTTCGATCCTCGACAAATCATGGAAACCAAACAACCTGGAACATTCACGTTCTGTCAGAGGCTTGAGGCATATTTTCTACTAACAACATCCTTGTCCAAACTTGATTGACGCAGATAATATCATGTCCGGAAAGCAGCCAAAACAATCTACTAATAATAACGTTCTGTCAGGGGGGTTATTCTTACAATCATATACTTGAGGAGTATTGTGTATCAATACACTTGTTCAAGCTAGGTTGATGCAGATGCCTTTATGTCAAACAGATTGCCAATACAGACAACGGTAGCTTGTTTGCCATCACTAATCTATAGAAAACTGGAGGATTCCGTACAAGGTATGCAATTAAATGAGGGGGAAGATAGATAATGGTGCTGTAGAGCAGTAGAGATATACGATCAAGTTGCAATTTGTTGGCCTAATTCATGCTTGACTGACAATTAACACACACTGATGAACAGAGCAAATTTCAGAAAACACTTAACGAATTTTAGTCGAGGAGCAAACCTCATAAGCCATGACGTATTTCATTCATGGAGCTCTTTGAATGGCTAGTTCCAGATGATAAGTTTACTGGGAAATGTATTCTCCCATGTCCACTCTAAAACACAATCATAAGATAGCCGAATGACAAAACAAGAAGTGCAGGAATCAAACAATATATCAGAGTGGATTTCAACATAAACAAGGAGCTTATGGAGCGATCAGTTTGGCTTTTGATTTAATAAATCGTTATCCCGTTTATGTTTTTGGACTGCGGGGCGTGGATAAAACGTACAAATATTCAAAGGTTTAGGTGAATAGTTTTGACCTCATCTGTCGAAATTCCACTTGCCCGTGAATCTAATCCACTAAACAATCCAATCCAACCAACCAAACGCAATCAAGCCGTCCCCGTCACTCAAGAACTTGGACTTTTGGTTTATTGGTGTTTATCCTTTTTAGAGTCTATTATTGGAGTATACTTGTTCCTAAAGGATGGACTTCAGTTCAGTGGCTTTGCTTCCACTCTTCCCATTATTCCTTTTTTTTTTTTTTCCCGCTCTTATCACATTCATGACGTCTTGTCCAATGCACATTTTAGATGAATTCTATCCTCAACTGGCCTTTGAGTTCGGGATATCTTGAATGACTGAACCTGCAAGTTAGATGCTTGGGGGGTTGATTATCTCAAATATCACGAACTATTCTGGTGCGAGGAATTCAGTGCTTTGCTACTAGGAGCCTATTTGCTCTCCGACAAACAATTAGTTCAATTTGTTTATCAGGGAAACTCAGTGTTCATAAAATAAAATTAGTTTGATTTAAGTTGGAAACCCGAGTAAATGTTGCATTGGAGTTGGACGCTTGTCCTTATTGCAGAGGGAAGCAACAAGAGCACATGAAATTGATCATTAAAAAGAACAGAAAATGGACCACTCAGTATTGACATCTTCTCCTGTCGCCGGCTTCACTAGGAAGAACTTGATACAGGTGCAAATAAAGACATTGAGTAGGTCCTTTATCAAGACAGCCAAAAATCTAATCTTCAATTGCCATCACGTATTCTGGGCTGTACCGTAATCTCTGATTAAGAAACGCACGTTGCGTCAGCTGAGTACATGGATGTAAAGTGGAGATACTAAGCGTCCATAAACTGCAGCATGCACTTTTTGCTTGGAATTGATGTTCTTTGTTGTTTTATTTTCAAAACAAATAGCTCTGCCCAACACCCAGAAGGCTCCACCATGCATTTCTCTATTGAATATGAGCTTAGTAGTTGCTCTTCAGTGCCTACGAAAATCTTAACATCTCCTTTCCTCGTTCCAACTCAATCAAATTTTGTGTAGGCAGCTTTCTTTGCCTTTCGTAAAAGAATTAACAAAGAATATAAGAATATAGCAACCCACAAGAGGGTGAGATGAATTAATTGCTCCAGTTAGCGTTTAAAGTCTGAATATCCAAAATGTTCCTATTGGTCTAAACCCGGAAAATAAGGTCATGCAATGCAATACTTGCATGCTATCTGGACTCCAATGAATTTTGTCGAGCCTTCTAATGCCACTATGAAATTCTAACTGAACTTTCCTGAACCGTATCTTCTTCTAACAGAGTTGAGTCTTGTACGCCTATTCTTGACTAATGGGAAACAATTATCTTCACGAACGCCCATCTTCGCTCTCATTTGACGGTACTCCCTCGATCTTAAAACACCTTCCAGAATGCTTATGTCTTCAAGAATTTCGTCTGCAGAAAGAGAAACAAGAGCAGGTAGTATCTCCCTCTGGAAATCTTTCATTCTCCTCCCCCGTCTCAACTTCAACCCAAAATCTTTCATAGCTGTGTCATTTACTTCAAATGCATTTGATGATGCAGAATCGTCCATCATATTGCTTTCTGCAAGGTTCAGTGTCATTAACTCAAAGGTATCAGAAGAATATTGTGGCCGCTCCATCTTCTCATTTTCAGCCTCTTTGAATCCAATATTCGTATGAGAATCATGAAAACAAACTGAAATCTCTGAGGACATATGGATTAGTGATTCGGCTGCTATTTGGATCAAATCATTAACTTCAGCTGATTCTTCTTTCTTGTCAGAGAGGTTGGTTTTCAGGCCAAAACTGTCAGAAATTGCTTGTCCAAGCTCACATAATGAGACTTCAGTAAGATGACATCCAAACTGGGATTTAGAACTTTCATTAGGAACTTCAGATGTGATCCGGGAGCATCTTATGTAGGAGGGGGCAGTCTTAACATTGCTTGAATCATTGTCTGAAATGCAGGACTTGCATGAAACAGGAGATTTAGTTCCTTCTTGTTCTTGAAGTTTATTTTGAACTTTATCATTGAATGACAAAACATTATCATCCACTTCACTCTTTTCACAACTCAACTCTCTTCTACACGGAGATCCTTGGTGCAGATTATTTGAAGTATCATTGGAAGTTTTTGACTTCAGGTCAAATTTCTCAACCTTATGGTCACCACTGCAGTGGCCAATGGACCCAACCATTTCTAACTGTGGCCTGGACATGGATTCTGGACCTGAGTGGCTTCCTATATTATCACTTATTTCGTTGCACTCAGATATTCTGGAAGAAATGTCTATGCACTTAGCTGGGCTTTTCAAATCCACAAGAGCAAGATTTTCAACACTGCCTTCGCAAAGCATGTGAGTATTATAGATGTTAACTTCTTGTTTCCCCGATATAGTTGGAGCTTTTCTTTCCTTAATACT
This sequence comes from Erythroxylum divaricatum, assembly GCA_025434745.1. Lineage (NCBI taxonomy): Eukaryota > Viridiplantae > Streptophyta > Magnoliopsida > Malpighiales > Erythroxylaceae > Erythroxylum > Erythroxylum divaricatum. Next base: position 38,527,200 of record JANTPM010000245.1, on the reverse strand, counting down.
ATCAAAATGTGTTGCTGAACTATCTGTTGGGCTGGCTGTTGGAAAATAGGCGACTGTATGATCATCAGGGTAACAAGCAGACTCATCAATGTAAACTTTGTTAAGATCTAAATGGCTTCCATGATGGGGAATCAACTGCAGTAATTTTGTAAAGGAATTGTTGTTTGAGGCATCATTTTTGTACTGTTTGATTCCTGCATAATAGATAAATGAGAAGAGCTACACCTTGCTAGATCAAATCTGCATGAAAATGTTCAAAAGCCTATAATATCTGCTTTCATGCAGATAGTAGCAATTACCGTTGGTGGATGGGGTTTGTTCTGGGCAGAACTGACCATATTGTTTGGAAGAACAACTTTCTGCAATATCATAAGAAGGATATTTCTTAGGACTCAATGAGATGATTGGATCAGGGAATACACGAACTTCTGAATCAAACTTGCTTTTGGGATGTAACTCCAAAGTGGCAGATCCAAGATATTGTCTGTGTCTTAGATGCCCTTCTGATTTCAAACCAACTGAGGCCTCCAAATCGATCATGTCAGGAGAGAAGGAAAGAGTCTCCTTATCCAACAAAACCCCACTCGAGTCTATTAATCTCTGATTGTCATCTGTAATGCTTAACGAAAGCTTCAACTCTGCTGGAGTCGAAGGCACAACAATAGAAAGAGGCTTCTTGGCATTTCCTTTAATTGGTTTATGTTCCTCAGCATGGTTAATGAAGTCATCAGCAGAAAGTTGAAGATCAAGAGGTTTCTGCAGAAGCCTATGATGTGCACTTTGGAAATCCTCCAGAAGCTCACAGCTCCCTGAACGTGAGTGGTCACCCTGAAGGACAAGTTTATCATCAGAGATGCATATCATATTATGCCCATAACAACATGAACATAAAGTCCACTTGCTTATAAACATATGACCTACAAATAACTTAAGGAAAGGCTTGCTAAGCATCCAGCTTAAACAACAGAACAAATTAAGTGAGACCACCAACTAAGTATCTTTAGTGATCAGATTTGCCAACCATAAATGGAGGTCCTTGATAGGACCTTAACTAAGGCATGAACTCCAGGTCTATAAACACCAAACATGGAAAAGAAAAGAACACCAGAGATTCAAAATAAGAAAATAAAAACCTTCTTTAATCAAGGACCCTTCCGAGTCACAATCTGTAATTGGTGGCTTTGCTTACCTTGCTTATTGATAAAATATTTACTTCTTTAGCATGTGATTTGCACCTCATAGAAAATGGAATGGGTGGCAGAGATGACTGTACTTTTGCAGCCCATGAACTGTATCTGTTGCAGTACTGGAAACCAAGATCTTTCATTAGGGATTTTTGTAGCCTGTAGAGCCGATGGAGTTCATGGACCTGTATATGCAGTGACGAAGCCAGAAATTTAATATAGGAGGGCCCAAATATTAATTTTTTTAAATTTTGGGAGGCCCAGTATATCACTGATCCTTAAATAACTCCTTTTTTTATATTTTTATATATATATATATATTAAAAATAATTTTTTTTTAAATCTTGGGGGGCCCAGTGGCCCCCCAAGTCCCCATACAGCTCCGTCACTGTGTATATGTATCATTATAAATAAATGTAAAATAATTTTGCACATGAATAAAAATCTATAACAACATTAATAGCATCATGACTATCCTTAACAGCAGAGCCACATTGGTGGCTATCAACCAAAGATCAGAGGAATCCTCTTTACTTATGTAGCCAAAATAAAGTAACAACTGTTCAAGTCAAGTTAAAAATAAGGTTGGCAAGCCAAGGACTTGTTTCAGAGTTACATGACATCAAATGTAGCTAAAAACATACATGATCCCGAGGTGAATTCAATACCTGATTCCTAAATATGAACTCCTGTTCGATCATTGTCTGTTTAATCACTTCTTGTAGTGACGTATATCTTTGTATGGAATTAGTATCAATCTCTTCTAGCATCAGCATTGTTTCCTCACAGGAACTCAACAACTACTGCAGCTCCACTTACATTTTCAAATGCTTCATGACAATTAGTTTCAATAAGAATCTTCCTAAAAGCTTCACGCTTGCATGCATTCCACAGAAATTGTCAGCTACAAGATCAGCAGCATCAATATTACTTCCAATTCTAGAAAGACAAAGCTATACACAATCCTAGTACAATTAACTTCAATAAAGAGAAGCAATTCTGACCGGAATAAATTCAACAATTAAAAAGAAAAGACATATTATTGGTATGGAAGTCAAAAGGAGATAATGAATGAAAGCATGGAAGATCAGGCAGTGTATGTCACTTCCATTTTTAGCATTTTGTTCTATCCCATGTTTCCAGCTTTTGTGGAGTTTCTGCTTTGCATGTTTCTCTTTTTCAGTCAAAAAGAAAGGAAAATTATGATTATATTTACTGGAAAACTTCGGCATATACATGTACTCAAATTCTTACACCTTTCAAATGTTTGAAGAACTTTTTAATTCAGCTAATCACCAATCGGCAGAACGGACCAATATGAAAGCAAGGATCAAAGAAACTATTTTCACACATGCAAGGGATTGAAGTGCATGAACTATTTTTATTGACATTGAAACATGTTCAGATTCAGTTATAGGTCCATGTCTACGATCTTGGACATGATATTTAAGCACTAACCTATAGGCCCACGTAGAACATGTCTCTACGAATTTTTGGACACAATCACTTTCATCAATAAACGAAGTAGCATTCAATAGTAGTTCTTCATCATCACTAGCACTTATATCCCCTATGTGAACTTCCAATATGGTACCTTTCCAGATATGTCTTCACAAGAAGGCAATTCACAGCACTAGTTGCTGCAGCAACCCTCATTTTACAAGTGGGGAAAATAAGCCGCACAAGGAAAAGCCAGAAACTGACAACTTAGGTGCAGGAATATATAAAAAGTCCCCAGATTTGGGCAAATTGACACAACATCAAAATGCAGTTTATCGGAGTCGCTGCCAATCTGTTCCCGTCCAACTGTTTAGTTTCTTAAATTTTAGTTGACAACATTCCCGAGCTGCGGTTACAAAAACCTTTTCTGTACCCATTGGGGCACAAGCGCTGAGATATTCAGAGGTTAACAAACCCAATAGACCACGAAAGCCTCATTGTGCTCACAGATTCTCTGCTCGACTATCATCGAATAGCTAAAAATAGAATCGATCATTAACTTCGTAACAACCACCTAAATGCCAATTAAATATATGCATATGAACCTCGTGATGACCGAAACATGATCAAAGTTCTTGTCTTTGGCATGAAAATCCTGAACTTTAAAGGATTCTTGTAACGTAAAAGAGCATTAATCTGAACAAAATCAGAGGGCATTGGTGCAGTAAACAAAGAAGCGCATACGACAAAGTTCATAACAAAAAGGTTACCTAATAAATAAGAAGCTAAAAATCCCATAAAAGGCATACACAGTGAGAGAGTACCAGATAGAGAAGAGGCCAAAAAGAAACAATCAGCAGCTTCTGCAACTGGGTTTGCTTCTTCAGAGTCCCATTTAATGAAGGACAATATAAATCATACAACCCATTATGAGAAAGATACTCAGGACAGGAATCGATTTAAACAAAAGAAAAAGAAGAAAAGTGAATCAGATCAGTGGGGTTGGAAAAGAGAAGCCATGGAAAACATAGAAAGAAATAAACTCTCTCGCTCCCTCTACCTCTCTCCCTCTCCCTCTCTCTTTGTTAGGAGGAAGGAGACTAGTGAGCTTAGTATGTGTTGAGGTTACGTTCGTGGGATCATATCATTACCTGTTATGGTACTTCTTCCAGTTCTAGTTACCAACCCCTTTCTCTCTCGAAGTATATTTTAATGTATAAAATTATTATATATACATTTTGTTTTGCTAATTTTTTAAGGCAAGCGGGTTACTACTAGGCTCTGAAGACAGAAGACACTTTCCAACTGCAAGTGCAGGTTGGTTATCTTTTAATTATAGTACGTGTCTCTTGGGCAAATCTCCGTCTTTTACCATTTTGTCCCTCAACCTTTTCCTTTTCCTTTTCCTTTGATGGGCTCATTCTCCAAAAGGTTTGGTTAAAATGTCATTTCCTCTTCTATGTTTTGTTATGTTTTTGTAAATGCAAGTCAATTTAATCCTTAGTTTAAATGCTAGAAGTAGCAACTGACCCATAACTTGATGACAGTGATGAAGAGAGGTCAGGACTCGGGACCACCTTAGCTTTACGGGAGTGACGGGCCATAGACACCTAGGATTCTTTGCCGCTGTTGGACGCCATTATTGTCAATTTATCATCGGGTACTTACTTATCATTCCATAATATTTAATCACAAATACATGTTCTTCAATTCTTTACTTTGACTAGGTAATAGATAAAGGTTAAAGTCCTTTTTGGAAATTTGCATCCTTTATAGAAATCCATATATTTTAACCATAGTACAGTGCAAGTGCGAGTGCGAGTGCAGTGTAGACTTTCTTTTACATGAAAGTGAAGATGTTTGTTATTGTGAATTCTCCAAAAATTCACGAATCGATTGTAGTAAAGATAAGGTTGTTCCTCTTTTTATTATCATGCCAGTGCATATTCAATCATGCTCAAATCCAAAACAAAAATTAAACAGCCTCATGGATGAACCGGCTCAGTGCAAAGATGCCATAAGTGGCGTTACCGCCGCTACTGCTATCGTCTGGAATTAGACAACAATTTTTGTTTTTCACCTCCAAATGAGCCACAACGACAAACCTATCATAGTTGAAGAAATCAACAACCCGCATAATAGAAAGTACACAAATTAAAGGAAACGCAACATGCATCGTCGACCAAGCACCGGTGACTTGCGTCATCTCTACGATTGCTGCTTCTTTCGATAACACGTCGTTGCTTCATTCGGACCAGCGCCACTGCCATCACCTGGGAAATCATTCCCGCTGCCCGTGGTTCCTCCATGTCATCATCAAATACCTCCCCTACTGTTGGAATTCTACCGTGATCGAATCACGGACGTATCAAAAATTTTTTTTTTACGAATTCCGAGTGGATCCCGATGATTGATTAAACTTGAATAAAAATCAATATTCGGATTTGAAATCCTATCTTGTTCGCTTTTCCGAGAAAAACTTAGAAACTTTTCTCTGAACGATCAATCACTAGTTGTTCACGTGTCCAGCTTCTGATAGTATCCACAGAGTAATTTCCAAACTGTTTTGGTGGAAGAAGACAGAAAGTGCTAGCTTTCATAAGCTTTTCCCTTTAAATAGAAAAATCAAGATAGTCTTTTATTAAAATTAAAACTCTCTAATTATAATTAGAATCAA
>JANTPM010000245.1:38462268-38474847 GCA_025434745.1 Erythroxylum divaricatum | reverse complement strand
ACTGTAACTGAAGAAGATAAAGTTACATGTAAATACACTTGCTTTCCAGGGCACTATATTTACATAACTCCAACACTAGGATGTACTTCGCGTTCACTTCTTCTCCACGTCTCTCTTCCTTCGTCTTTTTCTCAATCTCTCAATGAACTCTCTCTATGATTTCTTAATGGTGGATGATGAAATAAGTTTTTATTTTTTCTTCTTTTTCTTGTTCTTTTTACACTTAAATTGCTCGTGTAGCCTTAAGGTTTGTTTGGGGGTCAAAAAGGTCTGAAACACCCTCAAATTTTGACTTTTTGTTTATTTACGTGTCTGTCCGACACAAGCCACAATCATGGCCTAAATGTAAGCTCTCTGTAACGATCGTGGAAGGAAGGCCACGATCAAGAGCCAAATCTGATGCTTCTGTCACAATCGTGGCAATTTGGTCACGATCATGGGCTGTCTCCCTCACTTTTTTCACGATCGTGGCACCGTTGTTTCAGTCCAATTATTTCTGAAACTTCTCTATTCTTTGTTGTTGACCCTACAATACTAATAAACACATTAAGGTACCTTCAATACATAATAATTAAGCTCAAATGCTTGTACTAACCCATAAAACACTTAAACACAAATATTTCACAAACTAACACAATTTTACCAAAAACACATACTAAACAATTGTATAAACAGATAAACACATATCAAACTATACCCTAAAATATAATGCATTTCACATTTATCAGCATTTTAGTGAGAGACTCAAAAAACATGGGAATTACGTTAAACATACGACTAATATGAGAACTTTTGGAATGAATTAAGAGTAAGATTGAGCAAAAATCAAACAGTTGATAAAGATTTGCAACAAGAAATTATAAAGCAGAAAGAACGTTGGAGACAAGTTTTTATAAGAATAGTTTCTATTGTGAAATATCTTGCTAAATATAATTTGGCTTTTCGAGGATCCAATAAGAAACTATACCAAGATAGTAATGATAATTTTTTAGGATTGATTGAGATGATTGTTGAATTGATATAATAATACAAGATCATGTTAGACGTATTCAAAATTAGAAAATTCATCATCATTATCTTGGTCACAAAAGTCAAAATGAGTTGATTTCTTTATTGGCTTATAATGTTAAAAGTTCTATCATAAGAATCATTAAAGAGGAAAAATAGTTTTCTATTATTCTTGATTGTACCCCAGATTTAAGTCATTAAGAACAAATAAGTTTGTTAGTACGATGTGTGAATATGTTAAATAAAAAATAAAAAAAGAGGAGTATATTTTAGAGTTTTTGAAATTAGATGACACATCTGGATTGAGACTTTTCATTGAATTATTGAATGCATTTAAGTCTCTTCATCTTAATGTCTATAATGTGACGGGCCAAGGTTATGATAATGGTTCTAATATGGAGGGGAAACACCAAAGGGTTCAAAAATGATTACTTGAAATAAATCTAAGAGCATTATATATGTCATGTGATTGTCATAATCTTAATCTTACTCTTTGTGATATGACACATTCTTCTTTTAAAGTTGTTTGGAGCTGTGCAACACATATATGCATTGTTTTTAAGTTCTCCTAAAAGGTGAAAGTTTTACTTAATAATATTTTAGGCTTAACTATGAAATCATTGTCTAACACTCGATGGGAGAGTCAAATAAAAAGTGTTAAAACTATTAGATTTCAAGCTCCTCTAATAAGATTGACTTTGATAGAATTATCTAGATCTTGTGATGATGCTAAGTCAAAGAATGAAGCGAAAAGTTTGGTTGGTGTACTTGAGAGTTTTGAGTTTTAACTTGGTATGGTTATTTGGCATGATATTTTATTTGCTATTAACATATGAGTAAATGTTATATCAAGGGTTATGTTTAACGATTTTGATGATAACTTTATAATATTTCAAAATTCAATTAGATTTATTTCCTTATATAGGCAACAGTATAATTCATAAAAAGAAATAAAATCATAGGATAATTGCTTCTTTTCTTACAAGAACCTTCTTTATGAACTTACCAAATTAGAAATGGTTCCATGACATCTAGAAGATTTTTACTAATTTGAATAATTAGCTCTGAAAGCCTTGATAGAACATTCATCTTAATTTTGGAATATCGAAGATTTCAACAAAAATGATATCATGGATTAAGCAACAACTAGTTAAGAAAAAATGTAACATCCTATGTTCGGGACTAGACCCCAAAATAGTGAATTGAGAGTATAGTGAGAAATTAGTAGTGCATTTCATACTCATGCATTATAATATATTCACACACATATGAATATTTATTTTTAATACATTAAAATAATTGTTCATGCATTCATTGACATTTTTCTGGGTATAAATGATTTTTAATGTGATTAAAGTGTGAAATTTGGATTAATTGTGTTACAATATTTATTTGGTGAAAATAGTTATTATTTCAGAATTTTGGTGAATTTTAGGAAAATTTATAAAAAATTTGAGGTATTTTAGTCTAGGAAAAATATTGAAATAAGATATTAGAAATTAACTAACAAATGGACAAATTATGGATTGACAAATGGATAAAATCATGTGTGACATGTGGACCTATAGCTATAAGATAAATGGTGGCTTATCTAGTGGACAAGTGGAAGACATGCAATGGAGACATGAGTTAAAGCACTAATGAAACACCTAGGCATTAGAAAAAACAAATGCTTCTGTAGCTCTTTTCCTTGGTTTCAGTTAAACCATCTACACCATCTTCCTTCTTATTTGCTCTCCCCATTTCGGGAATTTTGTTAAAGTATAAACCAAGTAATGTTTTAAGTTTTATAATAGTGTAAATGATTTCTGTTGAGGTTGTAATGTTTGTAACTGAATGCATGCATAAATGGTGTATATTTTCATGCTTTTGGATTTCTGCGTACATAAATGATATTGATGCATGTGTGGGTGGTGAAAGAAGAAGCAAATTCGGTGATATGATTAACAAGATGAAGGATTATAGTCATTGGAATATGATATATGCAATATTTTACTAAACATACATCTGTATTTAGGGCATGACTTGATCTATGAATATCCAAATTAGATGGAGTTTAATTTAGAGTAAACTAGAGACATAGAACTACATTTTTCATGAAAGAATTGAATTCAAAATATGTCCTTAAGAGTCTGGAAATTTGGATTGAATTTGAAATTGGTGTTCTATCGAGGTATGAAAACAATCTGTAGATTTTTTATTATAACTTGCAGGATACTGAACTAAAATGCATGATATTAGTGTCATTACACTTTCAAAACATTTAGGAACATTTGATTAGTAGAAGATGTTGTCAAAATACCCCATTGTCGAGGTCAAAATGGTCATGCAAATTAGACCCAAAATATGCTTAAGAAAAATCTGAAAAATTGCTAGGTTTATGATTAATTTTATGAATATGAAGTGGTTTAAGAAAATTGATTAGAGTTTGATGATTTTATGAAAAAAAATTGTCTTGTGAATGAGTATAGAATGGTGATGTGTTTGTCCTAAAGTCATCTAGAAAAACTGAAATGAATTTGGTGTAAAAATGGAAGTGAGTTTTGGATGAAAGCCGAGAGGCTACTAAAAGGTTATTTTTTTAATTGAATTTGCTTTGGTATTTTGCTTATAGTTTGATCTGTATATTTTCAAATGAGTTGATTCTTAATTCATATTAAACCTAATACAATTTTCTTGAAGAAGTCAAATTTTGATTCTATCTCTAAGACCTTCAAAAGTGGTATGGAATTGAATCTTGGCTTAGGTTATAGCACTACAAGGGACAGAAATCATGTCCTGTTTTTATTTAATAAACTGTATTAATGGAAGCCGAATTAGGCTAGGGTTTCTTCACCAAAGTTGTATCTTATTCTCTTATATTTGAATTGGTATAAAGTTTGTAATTTTTGGATATTGGAATTGAAAGATATGAGTTGTACAATTCGAGGGTATGATCATGTACTAGCCAAAAGTTCAAATATGCACAGTCTGTGGTATTGTGAGCATGATTCATAGAATACTAAATTAAATTAGATGATCTTAGAGTCATTAGAAACTTAAGACATAGAGGAACAATTGTCTAGAAGAGAGTGTTATAGAAATACATCATTTTCTTGATCTTATTGATTATGCAAAGTTGACCAGAATGAGGTACTTCCAGCAAAAGATGGAATAGTAATTGAATGTATGAATTTTTGAACTTTTGACATACAATTGATGTTTACATCGGTTTAGTAAGAAAATATGCCCAAGAATTTTTTATGAATATGCATTATACATATTTAGTTTGCATAAATGAATTCTTAATCATGCACAATAGGTGATTTGTATATGTGTTAAATGTTATAGAGGAACGTATAGAGCAACCACTTCCAGATATTGCTGGAAAAGATCGTCTCACCTTCATTTGTATTGTTTATTACTTAATTGATTTTGATATTGATGAATGTGTCCTAAATTGTGTACTAATTCCATACATCAAGGTCCGAGGTATTGATTGATGAATGTGATATTGAAGTGCTACTTGCACGTGAATATGATTGACTACTTGTTTTGCACATGAAATGTCTGAAATGACTTTGTTTTCTTTTAAAACTGTTGAGTCCTAGTTGTGGGTAAATAGTCATGCCTAGAAGGGTCTGCAGCTACTTCTGTGACACTTTGATGTCGAGACTTCAGTCTCTCTTGGACACTTCAATGTCAAGACTTCAGTCTCTCTTGTATAAGTCCCGTTACTCACTTCTCTAAATGGATTTGTAGTCCTGTGATTTTGTAATATGATATATGTTTGATTCTAACATAAACAAAAATTGTATTATGATTCTAAAGGGTTTATACCCTTTTGTGATATTCAGTTTTGATAATTATAAAAATATGTTCTGAAATGCATTATAAATCTTTCAATGCATGCTTATGCTGTTACATGATTCTGTATGATGAGTCGTCACTTCATGTATAGATTAATTATTACTCACTAAGCTATATGTTTAGCACGGTGAATTTGCCTCGTGAAGGTTCAGAGAGAAAGACTTAAGGACTGGGATGAGTTAACCGCAATGGTCAATGGAGTCTGATTCTTGTTTTGATAAAAATGTATTTTGAGTTTACTTTGACTTATATATAAAGTCTATGACTCTGAATTGTTGCAAGTTTTCGTAATAACTAATTTCAGGTTGGTTTCAGTTTTTGAGACAAATTTTTATTAAGATCATATGATATCATGTATGTATGGTTTAACACAAGTTTGATTTAAGTTCAACGCATAATATGATGTATGTTTGCTCTAAATTGCTTCCAATGGAAGATTTTGAATGCTATGCTTCTATGAAATGTTTTAGTTGGTTTGTACTACCTTGTGTGGCATCCACATATCCTTCCAGGGGGTATTTGGGCATCACAAAAATGTTTACTTAAGGAAGAGTTATTGCATTTGAAAGACACAAGACTTGCAAAATACCTCAACAACACCAATACTCTTGAAAGTTGTATTAAACTCATTATGTTTTAGAAAGTGAAATTACCCTATTAAGAGAGACTATTAAATCCTTTATATATTTCTTGTTGAGAGCTTGTAGAGTTGTGTTAAATATCACAAGTGTGGAAGATTGAAAAACATTGAAAATATGTACTTGTGAGGTTGGAAAGGCTCGTGAAAATTTACTATTTAGATTTTATAGTGAAATACTCGATTTGAATACTTGGGGACAAACTAGTATAAATCAACTGTGTCACTCTCTTTCTCTTAACTTTTAAATTTCCGTATTACAGTGTTTGTGTTTTTAATTTGTAAGAGGCTCCTTCAGTTTTACAATAGGCTCCTTCTGTTTTATATCGCAATAGGCTCCTTTCATTTTTGAAATAATTAATAGGCTCCTATAGATTAACAAGCTCCTTTCGTTTTGAGCGTTAACAGACTCCTATTGATTAACAGTGCCATTGGACAGTTATTTTCAGTATTAGAAACCAATCAGTCAGCCACTTGGCAATTTTTTCGGTCTAAAAATTTTCTCCGAAATTTTCCAAAAAATTTTCTAAAATTTAACAAAAATTCAAAACTCATAAAGACCCACTCCAATTAAAATTTTAAGCACAAAAATCATATTTTTCACAATACATACATTAGAGACACATATACCGGAAAATGCCATGAATGCATGTACAATCATTACATGTGCAAAATTTACTATTCACGTGTATATATGAATGCATGAACATAGCAAAACAATTTTAAACACTCATAACCTGTTTCAAATTACTATTTTACCCTTCCCATCGGTGATGGGATGTTACAACGAGCTTAAATGCTTTATTCTAATAAAAGGATTTCATCTCGTTTTGCATGGCTTCTTTCCATTTGTTCTTGTGTTCCTCATTCATGGCTTCATCAAAGCGTTCTGGTTCTCCCCCATTACATGTTGATCAACTAGATATCTAGTAGATGGTTATCTATTTCTACTAAATCTTCGTAATGGGACTACAGAATCTTCAGGTGCTGGTGGTTGAATGTGAACACCATCATCATCCTCTAGTTCAACTTCATGGGGGGACTTTACATTATCAGCTTCTAGTTGATCATTCTGCACTTCATCTCCAACTTGTCTAGGCACCACTGTTGGAGGATTCAATCGGAAGCTTGTTCAGTCATCATCAAAGCTTAGAATTTCCTTTTATGCCTTGTTGATATATTCAATGATTTGATCTTCAACAAACATAGCATCACAACTCCTGATAAGTCTTTTCACTGGATCATAAAACCTATAGCCAAATTGATCTTGACTGTAGCCAATGAATACACACTGTCGTGTCTTGACATTAAGTTTTTTTCTTTCATCTTTAGGAATATGGACAAAGGCCTTGTAACCAAAGACCCGCAAATGATCATAGAAAACATCCTTTCCTGACCACACCTTTTCTGGAACTTCATAGTGGAGAGGAACACATAGTAAATGATTTAATGCATAAATAGCTGCAAGTAAAGCTTCACCTCAAAATGCCTTAGAAAACTTTGAATGTGAAAGTAGACATCTGGCTCTTTCCATCAAAGTCTTGTTCATCCTCTCAGCTATGCCATTCAATTGCAGTGTTTTTGGTAATGTCATTTGATATCGAATACCATGCTCTTTATAGTAAACATCAAATAATCCGATGTACTCTCTGTCATTGTCTATTCGAATGCACTTCATCTTCTTCCTAGTTTGTCTCTCAACTGAGGCGCGAAATTGTTTGAACACATCTAGCACTTTATCTTTAGTTTTTAGAGTATAAGCCCACATTTTCCTGAAATGATTATCAATAAAATTCACAAAGTACTGTGTGCTACCCAGTGATTTTGACAATGATCTGCACAAATCTGAGTGAATCAGATCTAGAACATTCTTCATTCTAGATGGAGGAGAACTTTGGAAAGAAACCCTATTTTGTTTCCCTGCTAGACAATCTGCATATTTCTTCTGATGTATCTGGTTTAAACCAGATAGCATATTCCTTTTTACAAGTTGAGTCATCCATTTCTTATTAATGTAACCTAGTCTTTTATGCTACAAATCAATTATATTATCATTCTCCATTGTAATGATAACATCACTGGAGATCTTTGCCTGCATCATATACAGTCTTGAGTGCTTCTGACCCCTGACCATTACTAAGGAGCCCTTAATAAACTTCCATTTTCTGTTTCCAATAGTATTTCGAAAACTTTCATCATTTAACCTACTTACAGAAATCAAGTTCAGACGCATATCAAGAATATACCTAACATCTTTCAGCAACAATCTCGAATCATTCGCTGTCTCTAAATAAACATCTCCTTTGTCAACAACATTTGACAGATTTCCATTTGCCATCTTAACAACACCATAATTCCCAAGTGTTTGTAAGATGAGAAAAATTGCCTGTGAGACGTAGCATAAACAGTAGCTCCATTGTCAACTAACCAACTTGTTTCTTGCGATACCAGGCTGACTATCTCTGTATCAATAACAAGGTTGAATACATCAATAATGTTACTTTGTTCATCATCACTGATTTCTTCTTTCTTCACATCCTTGCCTTTTTCCTTCTTCAACTTTCGGCAAAATTTCTTTGATATGGCCTTTCTCTTCTTGCAGTAATGACATTTCACATTTGTATATATGTTTAACTTTTCTCTGCTCTTGTCTTTGAACTTTAGACCTTTAGATTGACTCCTTCGTCTTTTTGTAAGCAGAACATTTGAATGTGATGAAGAGGCTACATACTGTGATTTACATCTCATCACTTCATTTAATATACTGCTTTTAACAAACTCCATATTTAATACGTCATTTGGTGCAATATTTGTTAAAGACACATTCAAAGTCTCCCAAGACTCTAGTAATGAAGCTAGCATCATTAGAGAAATCTCCTCGTCATCAAACTTTATGCCTATCTTTGATAACTGATCAACCATCTCTTTCATATTGTTTAAATGATCAGCTACAAAAGTACCCTCCTGGTATTTTACCTACATCAATTTTGTTAGATAAAACAATTTGATGTTGCTAGTCTTTGAAGCATACAACTACTCCAGCTTATTTCACAGCGTTTTTGCATGAGTCTCGTTACAAATGTGATTATATACATTATCATCAACAAACTATTGAATATAACCACATACTTATTCATGCTTAAACTCCCAATATTCATTGGATATCTCCTTCGGTTTAGTTGTCGAAAATACCGGCAAATGCATCTTTGTAATCATCAAGAGATACTTCATCTTAGTTTATTCATATACGATAGTTAATACCATTTAGATTGAACATTTTGCTCGTCTTCACCTCCATAAGCCAAATTAAGTCAAATTTGAGAAAACTGACCTTAAAGATGGAATCAAGACGTAAAAATTTGGCAGAAAAGATATCTTCTAAATTTTCATCACAGGACCTGATAAATAGTAACTTATGAATAGTACTCACTGGAATAATATCGTCGGACCCCACTGGAATAGTATAGTTGGACCCAGTAAATAGTAAATTGTGAATACTATCGTAAATAGTACTGCAGGACTCAATTACTATTGCTATAGTGTCGTTACCTTACAAATTTCTTGAAAAAAACTTTAGATTACTATTCATCACCTTTGTTGTTTTACGTCAATTTTTCGAATGGATCATGCCAAAATTTTTTTTGTAATTTTGCCTTCCCCGTGACGTGCTTCTTTTCAAAAACTACTTTCAATAAAAACATAACTCTGATATCACTTGTTGGGCACAATGGGTGTATTTTTTGAAACAAAAAAATAAAATGAGCAAAATGGGCACAAAATATTTAACGTAGTTCACCCTTAATTTTGGGCTATGTCCACAGACAAAACTCAGAATAATTCTTTCACTATTGCAAATAGTAGGTATACAGAGATAAAACCAAAATAGTAGTTCACAGGGTGTTTCTCAACCTAAAAATAGTAACTTCATTATTTTGTCACTCACCAAACTTTTAAGAAAATCTTTCTTAACTTCAGTTGCACTTTCTACAACTAAAGTGGAGTTTATTGTAGTAACAGATGCCTATAAGGAGTTGCTATAGACGAAGAAGTTCTTTAATGAACTTGGTATTAAACAAGAACAATATCAATTATTTTGTGAGAGTCAGAGCGTTATTCATCTTGATAAGAATGTCTCTTATCACTCATGATCAAAACACAATGATGTGAGATATTAGTGGATCAGAGATGTGATGGAGACGAAACAATTACAGTTAGAAAAGATCCATACTGATGAAAATAAATCAGATATGTTAACTAAGATCTACCGAAAGGCAAGTTTGAGTATGTTAATGGACATTTTGAGAGGCTGTTTAGAACTTAATTTATAGTCATTTACATTCGTTTTATGTTCATCTATGGCTGGTTTATCATGTTTTAGCATTATTCGAGGTTCGTTGACGTAAAATGCATAAATGAAACAAATAGACTCGAATTGCACTGTTTTTTGGTTTTTGGTATATTTGACCTTTATTTGTTGTGGGATTTTTATCTCGAGATTGGTTTATCCAAAAATTCTGAAATTTCATAATTAAATTCTTGACTCATTGACCGATTTTTTGGGACTAATTGCAAATTTTTCTGAGCTGAAAATTATAAGAAATAAATTCCCAAAATTTGTGTTAGATTTTGGATTTCCATAATGACCTTTTGACGATGTTTTGATCATAACTTTTGACTCAGATAGCAAAATCCTGTAATTCAAGTCTTATATTGAATTAACTTAAAGACGAAGATACTAATAAAATTATAGCTCCTAAATCATCACCATTTATTTTTTATACACTGTCGAATTTGACCTTGAAAAATCTATTCCAACCAGCCAAGGATCAACATCAGCCCCCGCCTTTTAATTATTTCATCCCATGTACAACTCATTCCCCACTCCAAAAACAGCCTCCACTACAAGATAAAGAGAGCGTCTATTCTCTTGCAATTATGTCAGCCTCTAACACCAACAAAAGATAGCCTCCATTTTATTCACGCAAGCAGCCTTCGTTGAAGCTTAAAAAAGAAAGCCTCCATTTTCACAAAAACATGCATTAGCCCCCAAAATCACACCACCCTTCCACTCTTCACACAAGAAAACTTACACAAATCTAAAGACACAACCTTTATTGACTAATATCTAACCTCCATCATTGACACTACACTCTCTAAACAAGTAGCTGGTGGCATGGACATTAAATGGAGAGAAGACAAAAGAATATTACGTTGAAGAGGTTGGCATAGAAAGTGAAGAAAAAGACCTGATTAAACATTGTTTATAGGTGTGAAGTTGGTGGCTAGAAGAAAATGTTGGCAGCTTGTGGCATTAAAAGAAAAAAAGAAAACGTTATGTGAAAAAGAAAGACGTGCATGTATGGGCTGGAGGAGCTGGCTATAGTGAAGCAAAAAAGTGGGAGAGTGTGTTCTGAAGGAGAGTGCGTGGACCACACAAAGAAAACTAAAAAGAAGGCTGGAGTTATGGCAAGAGGAGAGAACGTTTTGGCTGGAAAACAAGCAGCCAGAGGAGTTTAAAAAACACGTAGCAGTTGGAGAGTAAGACAATGTGAGCTATTGATGAGTGGCGAATAAGAAAGGGGGAGCTTTTGATGGTGTTAAAAACTCTCGTTATAAGCCCGTACTCAACACTAAAAAAATTCACGTGGCAACTGCTGGTGAGTGGAGGAAAAAGGTTGCTATTGGGCTTGAAATAGGACGTGAGCAACTGAGAAGAAACACGTTGCTGATTGGTGGAGATAAAATAAAGGTAAGCTGGTGGTGGCTAACGTTAAACCACTTAGGAGGACAGCTGTGGAGAGGAGAAGACATTAACCTGGTGGAGACTCCTACGTAGCTGCTGGTGGAAGTGAAGACACGTTGAAGGAGATGAGGATTGAAGAACCTGTCACTCAATATTGACAACGCAACAAGCTTTTAGCGTCGTTGCCGAGGAATAAATTCCTTATTACGAGTCATTAGATTAGACGGTATTAATTGTCTCAGATTTAATCCTTGCTTCATTGTTTATTTGCATATTTTAGTTGTTTGTTTGACTGCTTTACGTCAGTGAGTTTTTTTTTCATTCATAACTCTGTTATTATTTACTTTTTATTTATTCCTGGTCAAAAGCCTGAGAATTTGCTATTAGATACTGAGATTGAAAAAATTACTCGCAGGTTGCATAAGGAAACCAGATTGGCTCGGAGTAGTAACACAGTAGAAAGGACTAGAGAAGAGCAATTCGTAGAGATGGAACAGCACGAAGAGAGGTTGATGCCACATACTGAAGAGAGAAGGGAGTTGACTATGATGGATTTGACTATGGGATACATAATAGACCAATGCCTCCCATTGTAAGACCGACGATCATAGCTGCGAGTTTTGAGATTCCTCACAGCATTACATCTATGGTGAGAGCATCTCAATTTGGAGGATTGCCTTTGGAAGATCCAAACACCCATTTGGAGACTTTTCTGGATATCTGTGATTTGTTTAAGCAGAATGGAGTATCGGAAGATGCGGTGAGATTAAGGTTATTCACATTTTCTTTAAGGGATAAGGCCAGAGCATGATTGGCTAGTTTGCAGTCGGGATCGATTACTACATAGGATGAGATGATGAGATTATTTTTGGAAAAAAATTTCTCTCCTGCCAAGGTTGCAAAGATGAAGAATGAGATCACTTCCTTCACTCAATATGAAAATGAAAGTCTATATGAAGCTTGGGAGCGATTTCGGGATATATTGGCACAGTGTTCTAGTCATGGATTCTCTACATAGCAGCAGGTCAACACCTTTTATACAGGAATGAACCCATCGACTAGGAGTACTATAGATGCTGCCGTAGGAGGTAGTTTAATAAGAAAAACGCCAGATCAGGCCTATAGGTTGATTGATGAGATGACCACTAGCAGTTTTCAATATCATACAGAAAGGCATCCCAGACAACCTACAGGAGCTCGTGTAGTAGACAATACAATGGCTTTATCTGCTCAGATGGATTTTTTGATAAAGAAATTGGATAATTTGATGCACAGTGTGAGAGGAGGAGCTAGTTCTTCATTAAGGAGTTGTGCTGTTTGCGAGCATTGTGGTGGAGATTCC
>JANTPM010000245.1:38431619-38444526 GCA_025434745.1 Erythroxylum divaricatum | reverse complement strand
AGTTTTCTATCCCTGTACTTCAAAGACAGGACAAAAATAAGTGGAGACAGTAAGCAAACACCTCGGAGACGAGACTTTTGTATCTCCGTCTACTGTCCCCACCTACGGGAACAGTAACCAAACACTACTAAAGTTGCCTTGGCCAGAGAAATCTTTCGGTATCTTCAAAAAGGAATTAAACAACTTATCCGGTGCATGGTAAAGATCATTGCAATTTAAAAAAAAAGAAGGATTAATTAGAATAAAATCAACCATAGAAAATATAAGAACCACCAAAGAATAATTAGAAAAAAAAACCCTTAACCTATAAATTGAATCCACCTTATAAAGGCCGATATATTTATACATAAATATTAAACTAATTAAATACTAATTAGTTCTTAAATATATTTATACATAAATACTAATTAGAAAGAATCTAATTAGTTCTTAAATATATTTATACATAACTACTAATTAGAAAGAATCTAATTAGTTCTTAAATATATGTATATTAATTACAACAATGACATAGACTATCATTATCCAAAAGAAAGGAGAAAAAGAAAGAGACATTTTCAAGTGGAAGAGGTGGCATATATAGTTAGTAAAGCTTCACTTATATCCACAACAAATATTTAAGCGAAGTACTTATAATTAAATATAGTGTATATTATCAACACTATGTTCTTGCCGTTTTTCCTTTCAATGATGCCAACCTAAACCGCCTTGATTGAAATTAGCCAAGTACATAACCGGACTGAACATCAAAATTTTACATACTTGAATTCCATACTTTGGTTTTGAAAGTTTTAAAAAAAAAACCCTTCATACAATGGATGAATTCGAGCATAAAAATATATAATAACCATAATAAGTTGAAGAAATGAAGAATAAATCTCAAAATTAATTTTGCAAATATTGTGTTTAACAACCCTTCATTAATTGCATGGTATAGAGTTTATAAGATTATGCTTGGGCACTCATTTAGCTTCAGTGCAGATGTTGTTTGCCTAATTATGGCCTAAATAGATTGTTAATTAATTGATCAAGTTTCAAAAGCATTTTTTGGTTCTCCTCCCATTTTGGATCAGCAGCGACAATAACATGAGATCGTATATCAATATCTTTTAATTAATGGTAATCTGTTATTCATAAATTTCCTTTTTTTCTGGTGGTAATCAAGAGTACAATCTGTTTGCAAGCAGCAGAAAATTGCTGCCGAAACAGAAAGAACGAAAAGTACAACATTTCCGGGTTTAATCATCAGAAAACCTTTTCTGCTATTCCCCTTTAATTCTAGTTATTAAAATACTTATGTCTGGCTGCTTCAGTATTATATACTGTATAGCTATTCCTTAATTATATAGCTAACTGGATACTTTCATGTGTAACTGCCATCTATACATGGATCTCTTTTCAAGTTCCTCCTGTGCCCTGATTTAGCAGCAAAGAGCAACTAGCTGTAAAACTTCCCAATTTGGCTATGTCCACAGTGCCTGTTCCACAACTAATTTCACAGAGTTCATAAGAAAAAGTTCAAGCGCAAGAACCAAAACTTATTGAAACATAACCAAAAAAACAAAAGGTTTAATGTGTTTCAGAAACCCTTCATCTCAAAAGATAGATATCTGAAGTTGACCCTTGACGCAGCAAACAACGAGTTCTTAGATTTCTGTCAAGAACCCTAACCATACAACTATATGATTCACTCAGGGCTCTTAAGTAAACTGAGAAACAGCCTTCACATCCCTTTTAGTTAAATACGTTATCCATAAGTAAAATTGACCGTGTTCTTGTTTGTTACCTTTGAATTTTTTTTCCTTCCCCAGACGCACACATCTGCAACATACAAATCAACAGGTGGAGAAAAATATCTACAATGTTTGAGATTTTAATATTAACGCCACAATAAGGAAATGGAAAAGTCAGATAAAATAATATCATATGTAACATAATTTTTGTTCCATTTTAATTAAAAATGGTAACTTAATTAACTCTAAATGCAGAGATGGAGCTATATTGGGACTTGGGGGGCCACTGCCCCCAAGATTTTTTAAAAAAATTATTTTTAATATATATATAAAACGGAATTATTTAAAGGTGAATGATATACTAAGCCCCTAAAAATTTAAAAAAATTAATATTCGGACTTTCTTATATTAAATTTTTGACTCCGTCACTGTCTAAATGTAATACAAATATTTTTGTGTATACTAAACATACGAATAATAAACACCAAAAAAAACAAAAACATGAACTAGGAAAGAAACAAAGTTGCAACTCAAAATTGAAGAAAACTTTTTTTTTTTTTGGGTACAAAAACGAGTTTGCAGCCCAAAATGCTTGAGAATTATTGTGTCCATTTCATTATTGAGAAGTCAGTTACATTGCATGCCAAAACCTATATATGATGCTGATTTCGAACCTCCAGCCGACGAGTTTATCTTTACAATTATATCATGCAACGATTTGTCAATAATTGAGATCTAATCAGTTCTACCCATTATATTAAAGAGAATCCCTCAAAATATTAAATATACATGATCTATACTAAACTAGGAAACCTGATTCTGTCTACCATTGTCAGAATTCTCTATGCTTATCTTCCTCTTCTCCAATAATAAATCATAAACAAAAGATGCTAAGGCATGTTTCACGAGAGCATCAAATTATTTTGATGAAACATTTCCGTTTTAGCATATGACAAACTACAGTACTTAGTGGCCGACAACTCCAAATTACTTATTCAAATTTTCCACTTGCAGCTAGGAACTAGCTGTCAACTTCCCTTACTGTCTGAGTTCAGTTCCGCTACAATTCAAGTTCGGTTTGTTTTGGCTTAGCAATAATGTACCGAGCTCGACTAGTAAGTGGTGAACTGTCACCGAGTCTGAAACTGTTGGATGCTAGCTATTGTAGGGACTCTTTCCTTTATCTTTTGTGGAAGAGCAAGCTTAATTGACATGGAAATTTAACTTGGACCTCTAGCAAACAAAAAGTGAAGAGAGTGTACCAGTGAAAGCAGGGCTGAAGTAGCGTAACCCGCGTACGTGTATTTGGGCATCTGCTATAGGCCTCTCCTATGAAACGATCAACAGCTTAGGGCTTGCTTTACAAGACTTGCATGCAGAGACAAAGGCGTCATAATACATCAATCTTCTAATACTTTCGCCATTTCTTTTGAGGGCTTGAAGTTTCATGACAATACTGGAACTGCAACCATAAGGACGCCAGAAACTTAACTAAGTTGATCTAAATGTAAAGCTGAAGCATTATAAAAAAACTAAACATTCAATAGTTTTGGTTTGGGGGTTGAACATAAGTAGTATATTGACAGATCTAGAAAAGGAAGGGATTGAAAAGAGACTTCGGTTTGTTATAAAATGACTTGAGATCAAAAGAAATTACACGATGGATTTTTGTCTATTAACCTTCACCTTCCTGGATTTTGCGCCAGCAGAACCCTGTCGCTCCGTGTGCTTCAATGGTCCCGGGAAACGTTACCTTGGCCCAGTTGCACCCTCGTGTGTCCGACGTCGCTCCAAGGATCCTACTTACTGACTTACTCCGATTATTGTGCCCTTGCTCGTTTTCTGGTTTCGTACAATTATTATATTAGACATTTCTAAAACGTTTCTACTGATCATCTTGTCTTTTGTTTTTACGTGATTATTTATTTGGGATCCACTACGTACATAATGTTGACATTCCCTCAAGATATTTTTCGTGCGTGTATCTCAGCATTTCATTGAGGTCTTTTTTTTTCCCCAAAAATTACAAAGTTTACTATCTATCGATTATTATGACTTAAAAAAGAAACCAGTATTGAGAGGAAATAATTTTCCCTTGCATTACTATATGCTGAGAACCCAGCATAGATACACCACCATACAATTAATTTCTTACATAAAATAGGTCTCCTAATTATATACAATATCTCCTAAATGTATACTTACAACATTACAAGATATTTCTAATAATGCTCCTCAAGTTAAAATATAAAAATCACTAGCGAAGAAGGTAAATACATTGTTGACATCTAAAGACCTTGTAGATATATTCGTAAGTTGATTGGAAAGATGAACATGAACTCCGACTATATTACTTGTTTGGATTTGATCATAAGTATAATGACAATCCACTTCTATATGTTTAGTGTGCTTATAAAAAAATCAAATTAGTGACAATATACAAAATTGTTTAACTATCACAATACAATCTCATATGTTGCAAATGAGAAACACCAAGTGATTTTAATAAAGACTTAATTAAGGTTAATTCACAACAACGAGCAATCATAGAGCATTATTTAGCCTCAAATGGAGGAACATGAAACAATAGTGAAAATTCGAAGGATGTAATAATTTCGCAAAATCTCCGATTTGATCATAGTCATTTCTAGCACAATCAAAAACATAAAAATTAAATGCACAAATGTAAATCAACAATGAAGTTTGTTAACTCGGTTCGGCATATCTTATCTACGTCTGTGGAGCCCTCACATAGCTTAATATTGTCACTATAGACAATAGTTTTATACAAAGTTTTACTAAGCCGATACCATTCAACTCTTGATATTATCCTTCGTCCTTACAACCCATGAAAGTATTCCATATTCACTAGTACGATCGCCTCGTACTAACTTTAATAGAGAATTTTCACAAACAACGTTTAATGATAATGAAAAAAAAACTCAAGTGATTAAACAAAATTCAATATAAATGAAAACAATTGAGCTAAGAAAAAACAACTTCCCTAGTTAATTCTAGCTTTTTCAAAGAGAGATCGAAAAATTGTTCACCAAGAAACATAAATGTTTCTCTTCTGAAACGTTGTAAACATCAAAGTTGCAAATTTCACGACAGTTGTTGGAATTTTTTGCACATAAACATCACTATCGACAGCCACCAGAAACGTACTCAATCCACTCAACAAACATCACACTATCAACCAAAAATAACAGATGCAACTTCTAGAAATTTTTTACACCACAACTCACAATTAGCAGCCACGAAACTAACACCCTATGAACAATAAGACAGCGACCAAAAATTCACACACACATCAATAAAACCCATAACAAAAATCAATGCTTTTAACCTTCTCTACAACCCACTATTATCATTGAAGATAAATAAAGAATATCCAACAAAAAGTCACACAAAATCACACAAACAAAAAGAGAAAAGCTACCAACTAAATCGCTCTTAATAGATGTTTAAAACAGAAGAATGTACAACTGGGCAAGTCACCTAAGAATAGAACACACAGCAGCAATATACGGATTTATGATCAACATAAACTTGGCCAACTGCATAGCCTCTCAATCAACAGCGATAACTTAAAAAAAACACAACTACAAGGATTTCACATAATCACCAAAAATCTCAACCACACAAGTCATGTGATCAGCTGTAAGGATTTCATATAATCACCAAAAATCATAACCACACAAGTCACGTGAAAATCAACAAAGATAGAATTATATCTTAACCTAATCAGCTGTCAAATATCCTCATGAGTTAACCCTAAAATCTAACTGCTAAAAATCATCAAAATCATCCTCAAAATCTCAACTGCCACATCATACAAAAATAACACCTTTCAGCCCATATCACACTTAAATCCCAGCCACAATCTAGCTATCATAATCAAGTTAAATTTCTAAAAGATAACCATTATCAAATCTCATCTTAAATAGGATTTGAAACTTATCAAACTTGTCTTGTAAGAGTCCCACTTAAACTCAATTAAGTTCAATTATCAAATAATATCCAAAATTAAATAATTAAGATATTGTAATACGTATCTTAATAGATAGGTTGCTTCTTTGTTTTTCAAGAGATCGGGGAGTAACCAAAGAAAATATAACAGCCAATGAGAAAATGTCATGTAAAAGGACAACTCTCCCAATCGAAATTACAATAAGCATTAAAATGCAGTGATCTATCCCTACAAGAGGTGTACCTTAGCTAGGATGACCCTATAAATAATGAAGAACACAAGGGCAACTTCCTAATAGGAAATTTGGGAAGATTCCAAAAATTGAACCAAAACATGAATGATGTAAGAAAATTTTGGTCGAATGATAGTCAAGTGAATAAGGCAACTGATAAGTCAACAATATTTGGTAGGAATTATGTATAAGAGCTAGTCATCAAAAGCTAAATGATGATTATGTTCAATAGGAAAATTAGTAGGTTTGGCTCTAAGAAGACTTGTTTCAAATAAAATATTAAGAGTATATTTTTATTAGGTTAGAAATAACCCATTAGGACCTCAAGCAATCTTTATTCCTAAAAAATATTTCAATAGGACCGAATCATTCACATGAAAGTAATGAATTAAATAAGCTTTAAATTTTGAAATAGAAGTAGGTTTATTGCCAATAATGATTAGATCATCGATATATATTAAAAAATGTAAAGAAATATCATTTCGTTCATTAGTGAAAAATGAATAATTAGCATAACATTGTTGGAAGCCAGAGATCTTAAAGTACTAACCAATTTGACAAACTAATTTTGAAGGGCCTGACAAAGTCCATACAAAAACTTGCAAGGCGATAAACCTTGCCAAGAGTAGATGTAGAGAAATTGGAGAGTACGAATCAACCCCCTTAACTTGATTGTTGCCTAAAATTACTAATCGCTCAATATTGCATCATACTTATATTTAATTTTATAAATTTATTTGCATCTGATGACTTTTTTTATTAGGAGGAAGATCCTAAGTGATCTAAGTCCTATTTTTTTCAAGAACAACAATTTCCTTTGCCTTAGCATCATGCTATTTAGGGTCTTTGACGATGTTAAAGAAGTGAGAAGACTTGGTGTCAAAAGTAAGAGCTATGAGAAAACGTGTATGATTTGTAGTAAAATTATTATATAAGCCACATAATTCACTATAGGATAAGGCGTACCTAAGGACGATGATGGAACAGTGGCGAAGTAGAGGGAGCTATATAGCATACTATGGGGCATACATAATCCTTCAAACTAATGTTAGAATGGCATGGCCTTTCGCTGCACCATAAAACAAATTTAGTAATACGTGTGGAAGTCACAACATTAACATAAGAAGTCCCTTTGTCATTAAAAAAATTACTTAAATGTTAGAGTTGTTAAGAGTCAACACTCCTTTTTGTCATTTCGGGTATCAATAACCAATGGAGAAATGACAGGAACATATTTAGGCACATCACTAGGAAAAAGTGGCAAAGAAAGATGTGCAAAGGAATCTTCATAAGCTGCAGGTGGTGGTGGGTCATTGGATGATGGAATGGGCATGGTTATAAGTTCACAGTAAGGAAATTTGTCCTAAAAATATACAATATCATGAGAGATTAAAAAAAAAGATCAAACACACACCATCCTTTTCTTAATGTCAATAGCCCACAAAAATACACTTTTTGTTTCTACGATAAAATATATTTTTGTATTAAAGAATATGGCGAGCAAAACACAAACATCTAAAGGTACAAAAGTGAGTGTATAAAAAAGATTTTCAAAAATTCATACGGGGTATTCTAATGATGTATTCTCTCACTCCCCCTACTACTATATATCTAATCGAGTAAAATTCCTTTAATAAGGCACCAATTTTAGTATTATAAGATACCTTATATCTCTGTAAGACATTATTGAGGAAGTCCCTTGCTATGTTTGTTTCTAGAAGTCCATTTAGCAGATGGTGTAGAATGGATCTCTTTCTAGTTAAATAACATATCTTATTTAACCTGTCCCAAGTTGCGTATGCTACTTTCTCAGGCTCTAAGCTGATAAATGTAGATGCAGACAACCTGTCTTTAACCTTAGGCATGTTTATATTTGACATCTCCAATGCAAATTCCACATCATGCTTCCATTTCTTAAAGTTGAAGCCAGTCAGAGTTTCAATGGTATCACTGTTATTATTTACAGAAAAGGTTACTGCAAAATTGACAAAGTAATGATCAGCACAAATGTATGATAATAGTGATACTCAAAGCTACAAAATAGTATATGTATTAAGTATCTCATCACACATATCATGAAACATATATAGGCTGAATACACAATACATGCAGATAAGATCTCCACGTAAAAGCGACCAGAGTACATACCATTAACTCTTATGATTTTACTACTTGTGGGTAAATAGATCACTCAAGCAATGACTTCCCTCAATTGTATGCCTTTATGCACATCTTAAAATCCCGTATAAGGCTAACACCTATGGGTAGAACAACCAAATACAAGATCATAGACATCCTCAAACATGCAATCAAAACAATCAAATACCAACTTGAAAGGCCACTATGGTGACTATATTCTCATTAGTACCTAAATGGATCCATAAGCACAAGAGATACACATGTACGTTATCCTCACAATCCTATATTGGAATATGATATGTGACAATGTACCATTAATAAATGCAAACTTCTCATGCACAAACTTATTATCATATATTAACACTGAAAACATTATTAATAAACTTTATTTAAGAATTTATCAAAAGAAAAATCCTAATTAGTGTGATGATCATGCAATATCAAACAATAAATACACCACATGAGATACCAAAACTATATGTATCTCAGTTATTTAAAGTCAAATGAATAAAAATTGATTCAATAATGGCTTTATTAACCTTATTTGAATTTCTAAAGTTAAACCTTAGTTATTACCTATACAATACATCGAGAAAATTAAAAAAACTCATTTTATAAATTTGCACCCAAAATTGACTCAAAATAACTTAAAGGACTATTTTGTGAATTTTGGATTTTTTTGTCATGTAATGTGCTGACATCAATACTATGTGTGGGTAAGAAGCACGTGCAATGCACATACAACGTTTGATGTGTCACTGAATGTGACAGGAGTGTGTTGCACAGAGACGTGTGCTACTTCGAATGGTGCTTGTAGCACACGCTCGACCACCCGTAGACTCACATATTCCTTAAGGCGCATGTATTACACACACATCACTGGGGCTACTTTCGCATACGCTAGAGGTTTAACGCGTCCTAGAAGCAACATCTACTTCTTCAAACGCAACTCATCAATAGTCGAAAAAGGTGATTTTTGACAATTTTTCAAGAGTTATTTTGCCATATTTTGGTGATATTTTTACCAAAAAATCACCCGAAAGTCAGTTTCAACTTGTTTTTCCACACAATGCTTGGTTAACATCAATTTAAACAACAAATATGCAATTTATATTAGGGAAAACATATTAATTTTTCTGATTTTCTTATGGAGAATTCGATTATCTCCATTCAGATGTATACAATCATGGAACTGTTGTAATATCATGCATTAGATATAAAACAAACTTTAGTTACAGACTCAGGATCAGCTATGAACTTATAATAATGGAGAAAATGCAAAAAAAATTGCTTGTTTTGCTATTGATTGCCAATGACAAACTGTTGAATAACTTGAACAAACTCCTCGAATTTTCGAACAATCTTTAAGAAAGTTGTTTGTCCATATGCTGTTATTTTGCGTCTTTCTTAATGTGTGAACATCTTAACGGATCAAAAAAACTGAATGTCCATTAACTTACTTGAGCAAACTATAGGAGACCTTAGTAGCTATTTGTAGTAACCTTATTAGGTCTTCCCATTACAAACCCAATACATAACCGGCCACACTGATTATGACTCATTTTTTTCACTAGACTTCAGCCTATTGAATCAGATTATTTATTTAGCTTCTTTATTATCTTTAATTTGAATCAAATTTAATTTTATTAACTGTAAGTTTATTAAAAGTTGTAATTAATAATTGTTTAAGAAAATCCCCAACACACATAACCCTCTTCCAATGGATTTGTATATGACCCATTAGGAAGCCCTATGGGATGACACAATATCGACCAAATCAACCAGCAAGTGCTTGCTCCCTGTAATATGATGCGATGCATTGAAATCGACTGTCCACTGACTCGAGAATTTCTCCTTTGAAGTGCCTTTATCTTGCAAATTTGTCATGGCCAAAATCGTTGCCCACTGATCACCAGTTAGCGTGGCAGCCAAGCTCGCCGTATCTTGAGCCGTTAATAAATTCGAGGCTCTAATCTAAATCGTGGCAGATTTGTTAATTATCTGGGCTGTGTTGGCTATTGTGACGCTGCCTTTGCCTCTTGTCGCATTGGTTCCGCGACCATGTTTTACTCTTGTCCCACGTCTGGCAGGCTGCCATTCAGGGTAGTTGCCTCAATTCTAACGTTATGAGTGCGAGTGTCTTTTTTCTTGAATAATCAGAGCAGATACACGATTTATGGGAGTAGTGGTTCTTGTGAAATTACATTAGAACGTATGGTACCATAAACATTGTCATCGACACCCATCAAGAATTGATGTAGTACTCTTTCGGCTTCAAGTTGTTTGTCCCATTCATCAGCAAGACTAAAAGTGCACATAGGAGGTTTCATATAATTGGAAAGCTCTTCCCTAATCACTTTGATGTATGTGTCCAAAATAAGCCACTACGCTTCGCCCATCTTACTTCCAGTTTGCCAGGTCCGATCGCAGTTGCTGAACATGTGGTAATCTGGTGGTAAAGAATTAATACCCTTACCATCACCATTCTTATTGTCTTTGCTGTCGGTCATACTCATAGAAAAAGCTTCGTCAGTACGTGTTCTTGAACTTTCCCTCAGTTTTAGAGAATTAGAAGAAACGTATATGGAGAGGAAATAATTTTCCCATCAATTATTGTGGCATACAAACACCACGATACATTTAATTTCTTATGTAAAATAGGTCTCCTAATTATATATATATTTCCTAAATGTGTACATGATATTTAATAAGAAAAATGTTTTAAATGTTTTGGTGTAATATTGCTTGGGCACAGTGACATTGGGCATTGCCTCGGTTATATCTTTGCATTTAGGATCCATTAATTGAAGTGCTGTTAAATGAGTTATTTTCTTCATCTCTGGTTAACAACGGATCAAGAGATTACTTTGGCTTTGGAATTATCAATATTTGGTTCCCTTATCAATTTAATTCACTACTTAATTTTAAAACTTTAAATGTTATAGGTAGAATTATAAATTTCAAATCACAGTATATAATTGTATATACAATATTATTATGATTATGATCTAATGTCATCGTAATTTGTTACTATTATCCTAAATAACAGTATTTCGTAAAGAGAAAGGGTAATAACTAATAACTAATAACAAAATCGATAGTAAACGTAAGATTAGATGGTTCAAACTTTAGAAAGGCCATATTGTGGCCGTCTATCTCATAGAAATATGTTATTCAACTTGCTGGGACCCAAAAGTATGTATATAGAGCTACATTAGGTCTACATATTTCTATGAGATAATTATAACATATCTCATAGAAATATGTTATTCAACTTTAAGATAGGCTTTATGCGAATATATAGAGCTACATTAGGTCGTAATCGGAGCACTAAGCTCTTTTGAAATCTTGCTGTTGCACTTAATACCCCAGAGTTCTGATGATTAAAACAATTATAGTTTCAAAGATTTGGCATACAAGAATGTGAAAGTCGATATGCTAGCTCCATCTGTATGTCAAAACCATGTGGACAACAAATTTTCATTTTAGCCAGCTACCCTTCCTATATCTAACCATTCTCATTTTCTTGACACAGCTTTTTTATTGACTTGAAAGTATCCTAGCTACATGACTGATGAAGTTTAGTGTTGGACCAAGAACATAAAGTTTTGTTTCCATATATAGGTTCTTGGTCCAACACTGAACTTAATTAGTCATGTATTATATATATATATATATCTCCCAAATTCAGATTTAATTCAGTCAAACTATTCATATATATCTAGTTTATTATGACGTGATCTAAAACGTTGATGACAAGCTCCAAATGCCTATTAATTTTCTAACAAGTGCTTCCTTTTGGCTTCCCTGTTTTAAACAATTAATTATAGAAGTGGGAGTTTAATAACGACAAGCAAAATTTTTCTTTTGCCGGTTTGTTGGAGTAGGTAAAATAAGAGAAGAAAATAGCTTTTGTCAAAGGCACAGTCCGAAGACAATGACAAGTAACTTAACCTACAGCCGAGGTGGTCCCTGCTTTCATGTAACTTAGGTAGCTATACTTTTGATCACTTGAATTACGTGTGGTCGGTGAAGTGGAGTTTCAAAATGCCAGCCTTTTACCTGCTCTTTTGCCTTAAAAGGATCCTTCCTGAAAATGATGTAACCATTATTTTCTCAAGCTTATTGCTTATTTGGTCTTTGATTTGAAGTTTAAAGTTAGCCTATAGTAAAGGTCAAGTGTTGCTAAGGATTGGTTCTATAAAGATGTAGTGAAATTTATTAAGAAATAGATATGACTCGTATATTTCTCAGATGTGGTTTATGACAAATATGGTGAAAGCTTTACCAAGATTTACTATTTAAATAATATAGATATTATTTATAAAATATTTAAATAAAGATAAGTAATTTGTTGTATAATAGTAAATATTAGAATGTGTAATAATTATAAAAAGTTAAAATTTGTAGCTGTAGTTAATTTGATTCATCTATAAATACTTATTAGTTTCTTTCATTCATTAAAAAAAAATCAAACATCTAAAAGTAAAGTTTGTAAAAATACTAATTTTATAAGTTTTAAGTTACAAATTAGAGTAAGTGTTTATATTGTAACTCCTCTTTCTACTCTTAATAATATTTTGTGATTCTAGTTCTTTCAATCTTATTTGAGTTGTGATCATACTCTATTCCTCTAATCAATCTAATATATAATATCATAACCTGTTAGACCCCGAACTTTTCGATTTTACCCTCATGAAAAATTTAAAATTTATCTCAATGTTACTTTCTCTATTACAACATCATTCAAAATAATTCAACTTCCAATTGGAATTCATCCAACACTCAAACCTCAATTCATATGACTCTTCATATTCAATAACATCTTAT
>JANTPM010000245.1:38391335-38430582 GCA_025434745.1 Erythroxylum divaricatum | reverse complement strand
TTCTCTTTTTTTGCTGGGCATTGTTCTTCTCTATGGACGTGTTCTTCTCCTTTTTACATTTCTTGAGCTGCCACCCCTCTCTTTCCTGTTCTACACTACTGTCATGTTGATGTTACAAAAAAACTTCGTTGGTTCACTGTCACTATTCTCTTCTATTTTTCTTAAAACCTAAGTTGATAATGGGTTGCGTTTAATGCGTTAAACGCACTGCTGTTAACTGTCACATAGGTATCACTGCATATGGTTATATCTAGTTAGGTTCAATGCCTGATTTAGCTTTTTTTTTCCCCTAAAATATTTGCAATTTTTTTTATTTGATTTCAAAATATACCTTAACATAAAATAAGATTAATTTCTATTAAGTATAACTTAAAATCTCATAAAAAAATAAAGAAAATTAACACACAAAAAAGACAATAACTAATATTCTTTGAATAATTTGAAAAATTTTGTTGATGACCTTCTCACCTTAGCGTTGAATTCGGGTATAGCTATTTTGCATTTGAATAATGGAGTTTCATGGATCGTCTTGATGACTCTCACATTTTCCCATAGTAGGCAGGGGACTTGATCCTCTGACCTATTTTTTGAGTACCAATCTTGTCCCTTTTAATTTCAACCTTTCATTTTTGTGAGACCCACATAAATGGAAGGTTGAGATTGAAGGGGACAGGGTTGGTACTAAAAAAATGAGACAGAAGATCATGGAAGGTTGAGATTGAAGGGGACAGGGTTGGTACTAAAAAAATGGGACAGAGGATCTCAAGTGTAGTAGGGGACTTGATCCTCTGTCCCATTTGTTGAATACCAATCCTTTCCCTTTTAATCTCAACTTTCCATTTTCGTGAGACCCACATAAATGGAAGGTTGAGATTGAAGGGACAGGGTTGGTATTCAAAAAATGGGACAGAGGATCTCAAGTGTAGTAGGGGACCTTTTTTTGTCCTTTTTCTTCTGTTCCTTCTACTTGGTTCTTTTTGGGCACCTGAAGTAAAAGGGAGAATCAAGTGCTGTTGTCATCTTTTCAATTAGTATCGTCCCTCATGCACACTTATGAAGAGTCAATTCCAGTTAGTGTGCTCCTTCACAGGTGCATACCTTTTAAGTAAAGAAGTGCTATTGAAAATGACGACGGCACCTCTGACAGTGTTGTTGAGCTTCTTATGATCAACTCAAACACTGGACCTGGCCTCCTATTTCCAAAGGTATAATTCATTTGTCACCCCAGAATCAAGTTGTTCATTGGAAGTGTGATGTATACGTACTTTTGATATGAACTTTTTTGCTACATTAAAAAAGTTAAAGCATCCCTGTGGGATAAATTCTTGCTCAATAATAATTTTATAACAGTATCTGTGAACAGCTTGGCATTTTTCTCTTTGAGGTGTCTAAATAGTCCCATGTTTCATATCTTTGAAGTCCTACATTGACTTTCTCTATGGCTGCTGGCTTTCAAGTTTTCTACTCTTTATCTGAAGAATTTTTTGGTTGGATTTCATGCTGAACTTCCACAAGCTTCGTGGTGATAAGTAGTCTGGATCTTCTTTCCAAGATTACTCTATACTATTCTGTCCATTTGAATCTTAACTATTCATTTATGCGGGACCTACACGGGACTCACATAAATAGACACGGGATCTACATAAATAAATAGCTGAGATTCAATAGACAGTATAGGACAGAGTAATCTTAAATAGAAGATCCTGACTCCGTAATAAGATTTCATTTTAACAATGTCCCATTTGTGAGTTCTTTCCTATATGCTTGAAAGATATAGGTGTGGCATTGTTCTAGCTGCATTTCCACCTATCTTGTTAGTTTTACTAATATTCAATTGTTTAAAGTTTGCAGAGATTTAATCCAAAGGATAGATTGCCTCTATGATTTGTTTGAAATCACTTTCCAAGGTTGTTATTTATGTCAAATGCATTAAATTGAGAATGTCAAACTTCTTTTTGGATAGGTATAGCTAGAGAGTAAATAAGTGATAACATATACAGGCTTAAATTTTGTATCTCATTAATCAATTGAAAATGAAAAAATGTCAAAAAGGGAAAACTTTACGGCTCCATTCCTTCTAGAAATTATGGTTTTCATATTTCAAGAGCACGTCATTCGTTCTAATATCTGAATAAGGTAAATCTATTGATAATGATTTCCCCTGTCCACATCTTAATGTACAAAACAATTTGAACTCCTGAAGAATCAAAATATGCAAATCTTTAACAAGTTTGCACTCATCCAACTGCTGAGATTCTGGAATAACAGTATCTTGCTTACCCTCACGCACACACACTTGTGCACATTACGTGCCTTTTAAATCATTTGTAGATAAGATTGCACAGCCAAAGGTATGCTTCATATTTGCAACACCCTTGGAATCGATAATTTCAAGCAGAATTAATTTTGTAATATCCATTCCTTTTCATAAAATGTCTATTACTGCTATGACATGCTGGATGCATTTCTTCAAATGTGATAGTGCCGTTCATGTGATTGTAGGGTGGCTGGGAGAATCATGTGATTGCTTTTCCTGATATCAGAGGGATTAGAGGTCTGAGTTGCCGAGTTCTCAGTATAGTGCAATGTGATCAGTAACATCTTTGTGTTCACCTGGGAGAAGTTCCACTATTTTAATCCCCATCTATGCTTGAATTGATGTGATAAAATGATTGAATAACACCCATATTTGCACACGATGTTCATCCTCACGAAAGTTAGTGTTCCTGGTCTTCGTTGTAAACTACTGGTCGTCTGTTCTATGCTGTTCTCGTCGTCATATCTCTTTAATCCTCTCTTTCTAAGTTGTGGACATTCCTATCTGACTAGTGGCTGAAGGAAAGAACTTACTTGGAAAACTAATTTCAAACATAATTTTTTGTTTACGGTCAAAGATTAATTTGAAAGTGTTAATCATTTCTCAACAAGCCACTTGTTCCCATGATGTCCTGACAATTGTAAGATAATGATATAGCATACTGGCACACTACATACTTCTTTTCGTACTTCTTGGTTAGACATTCAGATGATGGTCTCTTGACATACTTTCTTCATTAAAGGTCGCTTTCTGCTTTGTTATTGACATGTGGTTCAAAGGAATGATCAATATTTTAGAACATGCTGTTCCTAATATCTAACATATATGCCAGCCTTTATTTTAGCATTTTCTGGGGCATTACGAATTCAAAAGCTGCAAAGCTTCCATGTTTGCGTTGCTTGTGAAGGAAGAGCTGGAATGTTGGCCTGAACAGAGTATGCGCCAGAGAAGTTGGCTAACTATCCGTGAGGCTCAAGAGTGCTGCCGCAACAAATGGATGAGAGATGCTCTTGCGGAAGATTTCACAAAATGGCATGATGACCAAATGGTTAGTGCGTCGCACAAAGAGAACCACTTTAGTACCTCTCCCACATCCTAAAGCAACAGCATATTAGTTCAAACATCCTTGGCATGGGGGCAGCAGTTTGAAGCAACAGCATATGATTTTTCCTTTCTTTACTCTCCTTCCTGTTTTGTTTTTCCCTTTTTATTCGAAGATTAGTTAATAGGCAATGAAAAAGGAAACGACAAATTTCATTAATTGTTTACTGATAATTTTCTTTGCTTTCTTTCCTGTATTCTTCTTGCTCAACAGAGATTTTGTTGCATAGAGAAGGAAAATGGAAAATGGTTAATTGTTCATCTGTATTATACCCCTTTACATGTTTATAACTGCACATCCAGGTATATGTATCTCTGATTCAAGTATCTGTTGGATGGATCGAATCCTTTATTTAGTTTTGAGTTGCTGATTCGTTAAACAATTCGTCTGATATTTGTTGGAAGGAATTATTGTTTCTAATTTGCTTCTTTTATTAAGACCTGAATGCGGAATTTTCCTCAGTACAAGCAATTTTATACTGGTGATCTGATTCTGTCTTTGACATTGCCATTGTTCAGTAGCTTCCTACTTTTCGTTTTGGCTATTTTCCCATTTCTGGCAGCTTCAAATCAAGCAATTTTATCCTCTTTCTTTTGTTCCTCGCACATTTTGGTCTGCAGATTTTCCGCGAATGGAATGCAGTTGTCTTCAATCCTATATTAAATGCTTGGAAGTCCTGATCCATAGTGTCATTTCTGGGAGAGAAATAATGCATCGGAATTAACAATGGAGCATCTAAAGACAGCATGTAGACGCATTCAGGCAAAGAGAGATTGACTGTTATGAAGAGCTATCATCTAAATTTCAAAGGCTGGTTTGCTCTGATGATAGAGGGGACAAATTAGCATATCCGAATTGTTCAAATAGATCAAATTGGTTTTCAATCTGGTAAATCGTTTCCCTATTCTTTTTCTCATATCTAAGCAACAACCACCCTTTTCTTTCTTTTTCTTGTTCTTTGGATTTTTCTTTTGTTGTTGCTATGATTTGGCAGGATCCCAATAAAATCAACTGTCCAATTCTTATACCATTTGCTGAAAATACACTAAAAGTGAATAATCACAAGTTTGAATCAGTCCAAATTTCTCCACTTTTTACATGTGAAATTACACTGCGTGCTTAAAGGTCTAGATTTGAATAATCTTTGTCAGTATAGTGGTGATATCACTATCTGCATAAAGTAACATACAAATATAGCCACACAATTTTGAATTTTCTGTGAAGTGCTTTGAATTTTCTGTGAAGTGATCTTACGGAGATAACCCCACTTGGTGCCATGAATTTGTCATGTTGCTCAAGTAGCTGTAGTAAACTGCAACTGAAAGTATCAACCTTTGTAAAGTTCTCATCTTTTTCCTTTTTTTTTTTATGACGGTAGAGCTCGCAGCCGCTATACTTGAAGTGCGTATTGGGCAAGTCACCGGGGCAAGTAAAGATAAAGTTCTTATCTTTGCTTAGGTGAATGAAAGGGATAATCACCTTTGGTGTTGTGAATTTGTTATGTTGCTTAAGTGGTTACAGTAAAACACAAATGAAAGTATCAACCTTCTGTTTTTTTTTTAATGATTGGATAAATCAAATTAAAGGGTTTTAGGAAAAAGTTCTGTTCTTTGTTTAGATGAATGGAGTGGTGATCATGTAAAAATCATGTAGAAGATTATATTGTTTTTACATATTCTATCAACTAAACCTTATGTTTCTTACATGAAATATTTACGTAGTAATTTGATGACCATAATGAGTCATAGTGATTGTATAATTAAATTGTTAATAACTATACATATTTACTTATTAATGATTAAACACGTCCTTGAAATAAGAAAAATGCATTGGAGTTCGCTTATAGTTTCGATTGATAGTCTGATCAAGTTTAAGTTTGAGTTTAATTGCACTTTGGGCTAGATTTAAAAGTTAAAGTTCAACGATCTTTCTTTAATTTTAAGTTAATTTCAAGTTTTAAGTCTAATTTGAATTGACTTATATTAGATTTCTTGAAAGTTCAAGTTGATTTAAGTTTTTTGACTAGATAAAAATGCCAACTTTATTAATGAAAAACTATTAGTTATCATCCACCGTCAGCCTATCAATCTAACAAGCCCTAATTTGAAAATATCTTATTGGATTCTAAATGGTCTTTTTCAACAACTTCATGCATAGTATTGTTATACATTTTTAATGATTTTAGTAGAAGCTCTTCTATGATTGGGTGTTGAAATCTTAAAGAGTTAGGTTTGATAGGAAAGAGGGAGAAAGTCACAGAGATAGAGACACGTATAAATTAAAAAAGGAAATTTCCTATTATTAACATGATCACAAGTCACAACTACTTAATCATTACTTTGTTGTTTCAATATAAAATTTGGAAATCACGAGGAACATTGTTTATGTAATAAAAAATATTTAATTATTAAGCATTACTAAAGTTTGTTTAAATTATTGTACTTTGAGACATTATTTAACATTTTCTTAAGTTAGGAGGGAACCTAACTTTACCATAATGTCGTTTTCCTAATCTTTTGTATTTGTCAATAAGTATATTTAAAAATTGGGTGGGTTTAAAAAATCAGAAATAATACATATTTTATTAATTATATCATAATTTTATATTAAAAAGATTATTGTAAACAAAATGAACACCAAAAATTACTTAATTAGTAAATATGCAATTATGTCTAAGTTGATGATTGAAAGAGGTAAGAACAATCAATATTAATCACAACTTTTAATATAAAACAAATTCTATAAAAACCTGAAAAAGATGAAGTTTAATAGGAGGAATTGGTATTGATCTGTCATGTCTTGTCAATAGTGATGGATGATATTCTCCGTGGAATGCAAAAAAACAAAACATGCCCTTTAATGCATTCCAACAAATTCTTTCACACTTTCATGAAACTTAACATCATCTTTGTATATATGCAAACTAAAAATTCTTTAACACCAAGATGTAAAACTTAAGTTAGAGATGGTACTATGTTTGGATTGGTTTGACTTGAATTAATTAAATTTTAAATTAAACTCAAGATTAAGAGAATTAATTTAACCTAATTTAAATAATTTAAATTTTTTTAAATTATTTAGATTATTGACGCAGTCTAAATAGCGTATAAACGAACTTCAATCCAGAAACTTAAGAACAGTTGAGAAAACTCTCGAACTAGGGTTTTTATTAATTCCAAGATAGCAAATAACATCAACAAAAGTTGTTTAAATAACTCGAAAGAAAATGACTAAAACGTGGATTCACTTATGAATTTATGAGTCCAATTTTAAGTTCGAAAATATAAAATGCAATCTTCAATTCTTCGGTCCACCTCGCTTGGGCTTCTAGCTGTCGACCAAACTGAGATAGACTTCTCCGATACGTTCTACGTCAATTATAATATTAAAATAAGGTCGTTTTAACTTCAAATTAGTTTTTTGAACTAATAAATTTCTAGATTAAATCATTGTTAATAAATTTTTTAGATCAAATCATTGTTAATAAATTTTTAGGTCATTTATTGTTGTTTTAATTTTTTTATAACTTCATCAAAACTACTTTTTTGCCCTTTTAATTTTGGTTTGAAGGTTAAACAAAACATTATATATATATGAAAATTATAGTTATTCTCCCAAATGTAATGTTGTAATAAACCAAATTAGTGTTGATGGATTATTATTATTATTTTCTTGATCAAGAAAAGCATATCCCACCAAAAGATAACATAAGATTATCCTCACAGCCTAACACCAACTCAATTGATTCCCCCGTCACAACAAACCTAAAGATATCTCACAAAGTCACCAAACTTTGTTTGTATCTCTCTCTAATCCTTTTCCTAATCCCCAATCTAATCTTTGTAATAACAAACACCAATCCCACTCTCATTCCCCATCGCGTGGTGTTGAGTCACAACCTGAACCCAAGTACATAATTCTTCTCAGTCAACCCGAGACCCCTATAAATGGGTAGAATTGAAGCAACAGGGGAAATTACTGTGGCTCTGCTGCTCAACCGCTTCCCTAAATTAGTCAAGTCAAACGCCTCACCTGAGCTGATGATGCTCTGCCACAAATGGCAGTGGCGCGTGGAACACAGAGTGGAGGAACAAGAAAGTGGGTTTGGTGTATGTGTTCAAACGTTTGGGGGATCAAAAATCTTGAGATCTTGTGAGACTCACTCTCGAACTATTAAGACCCCCAAATCCCGGAAAGAAAAAACAATAAAACTCATAAAATCATAATCATATGTGAAAGAAGGAAGAGCATAGCAAAGAAGAACAATGAATGATATAAAAGAACAGTAACCCATAAATTAAAAGCTGAAAAGGAAAGAAATCAAGATCCACCTCGAACCTCTCTCCATCCCCACCATCACCCTGCTCCGCCTTTCACCACCATCGTGTTCTTCCGTTTAGATATTTCACTTTTCTGTTCACAAAACAGATATTCTTTATCTAAAAATCACATCTTTCTCTGATCTTTCACTCTGTCAAAGCCTCAAAGTAGTAAAGATCCAATCTTTTTGCTCTGTTCCATTTGATACCCACATAAGGAACCGAACTTTGCGACCTTTTTCTGAGATCAATTGAGTGATCAGTGTTTAGGATAAGTAAAGACTCAATTTTTTGAGGGGAGAAGAGAATGAGGGAGGATGATTCAAATTGGTTCTCAAGATGGGAAGAAGAGCTCCCACCGCCTGAAGAGCTCATGCCCTTGAATCAAACCCTAATCACTCCTGATCTTGCTCTTGCTTTTGATATCAGAAACCCAGCAAGTAACAACACTAACACCACCACCACCAACTCCCTCCATCAAAACCACACCCCTCCTCCTCCACCACCACCACTCACCTCCACAACCCCATCACCCACCAACCCTCTGGCCTCTCCACATCCAAATTCTGGCGAGTTTGCAGCAGATTCAGCTGAGTTGGGCTCTGGGGCTGGTGGGGATGAACCTGCAAGAACCCTCAAGCGTCCTAGACTTGTGTGGACTCCGCAACTTCATAAGAGATTTGTTGATGCTGTTGCTCACTTGGGGATTAAGAATGCTGTCCCCAAGACTATAATGCAGCTCATGAGTGTTGATGGGTTGACCAGAGAGAACGTTGCCAGTCATTTGCAGAAGTATCGTTTGTATTTGAAGAGAATGCAGGGGTTGTCTTCTGGTGGTGGAAATGGTGGTGGCGCTGGTGGTGGTGGATTGGGCACAGCAACTGATGCTGCTACTGATCATCTGTTTGCAAGTTCTCCAGTGCCTCCGCATTTCTTGCGGCCGAATTCCGATCATTTCTTGCCGTACGTACCGGTGGCTGCACTGCAGCAGCACCAACACCATCAGCAGATGGCAGCGGCTGCAGCTGCTGTGGGACATCCTCAGTTGCAAAGTCAATATCATAGGCCAATTGGGCATTTTGGGTCTCCTCCGAATGGTCAATTTGAGAATCCATTTCTTGCTAGGCAGGCACACCAGCCTGTGCATAGGATGGGAGCTCCTGTTCACAATTCAGTTCCTGGGTATGTGGAGGATTTGGAGTCTGTGAATGGAAATGGTGGGAGGAAAGTTCTTACTCTGTTTCCAACAGGGGATGATTAAATTGGGGGTAATAATTGACTCCATTGATCTTTCTTCTTTGACTTGTTTAGTGGGTTTTTTGCTACATTTAGGGCCTTGGTTTCAGTTGTGCCAATATGTTGTGGTCGTTGTTGTTGTTTGTTCTATAACTTTATATTAAAAACCAGTCCTGGGCTTCATCCACAGATCTAAACATTCCTTGAGTCATCTTGGGTACAATAGTATCTAGTGGTTAGCAAAGGGGATTTGACAGTGTGAATCTATCGCATCATCCACGATTATGGAATTCTAAAAAGGGTTTTAATTTGTCTATAATAGTCAGCATCTCCCATCCGCTGTTGGTGATGAACATTGATCATGATTTCTGGATTGGGTAGAGGATTCGCTTTTGTCCGTGATAGTTTGGGAATCGGCTCAAAGTTCTTGTATTTTTGAGTCTTTTCGTCTAGGACGTTTTGCTACGTGTTCATGGCGTGTGGCTCGGGAAACAAATATAAATTCGATGTATGGTAGGGGGGCGGGTATGTATGATTATGGAAATTCCGTGTATGTTACCCTGAGATGTTGGCACAATTGGATTTCTGAACGAGGCCTAGTCCCTAATATCTGTTAAGTGGTCTGGTGTCTTGTAGATGTGAGTTGTACTTGGTTGTACATGGTAAGTCTCAATAGAAGGCTTAAGACCCTGCTATGAGTGGCTTGTTTCAATGAAAATTGTGATGTTATTAGAATGTTCAGTTTACTTTAATGATCAATGAACGTTAAGTAGTTCAATAATCTTATGTACCAACAAACTCTCCTCATCGCTTTATTTACTGTCACATGTAGATCTCTTATGTTGATGATTTATACGTGCAAGTATTTTGGAGATAGCGCTCTTGATGATTGTTCATGTTATTATTACTTTCATTTCTCATTGGATCTTAAGTTTCCCATCTGCTGAGCATGCACAATACTTCTACATTACATAATCTTAACAGTTTTGGGTTTATCGTACGGGATTAATTTGTATCTGTATTCTCAAACCCGAAGGTTATTGACTATGATCCGCATAAAGTACGGTAAGTACATGAATGCATCTAGATCATGTTTCTTTAGTCTGTGATTCATTTGTAAGTTTTTCCTTTTTCCTCGGGGTCTGGAAATAATGCCCAAGGAGTAATTGATCATCGGGGGCTTTCTTTAAAGAAGAAAGAATCTGCATCTAGATTGTAGGAAAGTTATATAATTTTTAAGTTTCCAGTTGTGAGATCAAAACAATGCAAGTGGGAGCTATGCCCACACGAACTGAATACTTTCTTGTCAGGACAATCACATTCGTGAACTTCCTCTGAATCTCTGCACTTTCTGTCCGTTTAGCGAGGTTATGCTACCTGTAAATAAAGTTAGCCTCTTGACTTCCTAAAGTATGCATTGCTCCATAAATGTGGGAAGTTCTGTTTTAGATATCTCATTTAACTAACCAACTGTGACTGTACATGAAACTATTTGATGACTGCTATGCTAGCATAGCGTAAAAATTTGTCAGCCATTCTGCTATCCATATTGCTGTCCATAGTTTTAAATTGCGCTTGCAGTTGGTGATCCTGACCGTTATCGCTATTTGTCGCAATCCCAGTCACATTTTCTGTAATTGCACCCGTATCTTCTGCAATTACTGTAGTCACTCACCGATTGCCGTGGATTTAAATTGCAGTTGCGGTTGGCGATCTGGACCGTTATCACAATTCGTCGCAATTTCAGTCACATTTTGTGCAACAGCAACGGTATCGTCTGTATTTACTGTAGTCACTCGCAATCTGCCATGGTTTTTATTGCTCTTGTGGTTGGTGGTCCAGACCGTTATCGCTATTTGTCGAAATTTCAGTTGCATTTTCTGTAACTGCAACTCGTATCGTCTGCATTCCGCAATCTGCAGTTTAAAACCTTGCAAATATGTATCCTAAGCCTCCACTCTCTAAGTTCAGATATTCTATCCAATTTTATGGTGTTTTGTTGTATTCAGTAAATTTCAGTCATTCATTTATGTGGGTTCCGCGTGGGTCTTGCATAAATAAATGCGAGTTTCGTATAAATAAATAGTTGAGATTACTGGACACAATAAGATACCATAAAATTAGACAGAGAATCTTGTCTCCTACTCTCTACCCTCTGTAATATTATACTTTCGTACTGTTGTATCTTCAACTTAAGTTACCAATTCATTTAGACACTTCGATGCATCTGTTACTTATAATTATACAAAAAAACACAGCACACAAACCTGTCTTTGCCCATCTTTGCTTTCCTCAAAGTAATCCGTATTTTACAACCTTGTTCCTTAAAACATAGGAGCTGTCAGATCAGTTCCTGTCGGGGGAAAAAGGACATCCAGACTATGCAGAAGATAAGACTGTAATTTGAAGGTCTCCCCCAAGTTTAAATAAAGATTCAAAATTAAATATCGGGTTGGATTCATATAATCCAAACCCTCTTTTTCTAATATAAAGACAAGTAAAGAAGTCACCTCCTGAACCTATATAATAGGAACACACTCACATGGGCAAAGCCTACTTCTGGTTTATTTAGTTAGTTAGATTCCGTAACAGAAGAAAATGGCCACGAAGTGGTCATGATTGGTAAGTTTTTGATGCATGCAAACTCTGGGACCACAAAGCAAGATTGATTCTGAGATTTTAAATCGTCAATTTAATAATCAAGTTTGATCCAATTTAAATTTGATTTTAAAATTTTTTCAAGTTTAATTTTGAATTTTAGAATACAAAGTCAGATTTGATAAATTGTTAATAATAATAATAATAATAATAATAATAATAATAATAATAATAATAATAACAATAACAATAACGTATTTTTTAACCATTCAGAAATAGTCATTTATTATTGAGTTGTTTAGCAAAATTTTTATTGAGTTGTTATTATTGTATTAATTATAAAAATAAGATAAATGAAAAAAGAGGAAATAGTATAAAAAGAAGAATTCTATGAAAAATTTCAACATTTTTAGCAAATGAATATTTGAAAATGGAAAATTAACATATGTATATATATTGATTGTATGATTAATAATTTAATAGAATATGGCATGACAATGTTACTTCTTTTTAGTGTTTACTCTTGGCCTTTATTTTTATAAATTGTTCTATTGTATAAAAAGTCCTGAATTTATGAAATTGACATTTTTAAATATCTAATATTTAAAATTGAAATTAAGTACACCTTGTGGTCTCTTACATAAGAAATATAAATTTTAATATATTTCTTGATAGCCTTATAGTAATTTTGATAAAAATCAATATATAAATTGATAGAGATTAAATTTGACCAGTTACGTATAGTTTTTAACTAGATTCGACCACAAAAATTATACGATTTGAAGTTTTAAAAAAATTCATTGTATAATTATTTTACAAGAGTTTATTGTTCTTATAATGAGTTATCAATTGAAACGAAACTT
Source organism: Erythroxylum divaricatum (assembly GCA_025434745.1). NCBI lineage: Eukaryota > Viridiplantae > Streptophyta > Magnoliopsida > Malpighiales > Erythroxylaceae > Erythroxylum > Erythroxylum divaricatum. The sequence continues at coordinate 38,418,147 of JANTPM010000245.1, read as the reverse complement.
TACAATTTGGTTCGAATCAAGAAGTCAATGGAAGAAACATGAATTAATCAAATTTTAGATTTAACAGACTTAGTTCAAATCTGATCTAAAATTTGATAACAGCTCAAAAAATTTGAAAAAAAAAACATGAAACTTAATCGCTATTTGAATTTTTTTGGTTCAACCCTACCACGAATTTGATGTAGGTCAAATTACCAATGCTAATTTAATGTGAAGGAAATGGAAATGAAAGTGATGATGCCGGATGTGAGGAATTGACATTGCATGTAATGTGATGAGATTAGGGATATAAGATTATAGGTAACGTAATGAGCAACCACTCAAATTTCTTATTCAAACTTGAAGATCACATAGAGCACATTCTAAACTAGACTTTATGCTTCTTTGGGCAGTGGTTTGCCAGCTAAGAATGCTCTGAACAAAGCAAGTGACCTCCCAGGTGATGACCATGGCACCATGTGAGAGCCTCCTCTAATGGTCGCATAGGTTAGAATGTCATCATAAACTTGTGTCCATCCACCAACCTAGTGGCCAAGTATATATATAAGATAAGCTCATAATCAATACACAAGTAATTAGTGCCACAAAAATAAGGTAATGAAACAAAATTTTCGGTTGGATTAAGAATACATGATTAAATTTGTCTAGCTACTTCTAGGGAAGGAGTAAAAGGAAAAGAGAGTTTCTCGCATTAAGAAAAGGATCCAGTGATTTTAAAAGGATTAAATGAAAATCTTATATTTGATTACATAGAGTGATAATAAAAATGATTTATATATAAATTTTTTATGATTAATTTCTAAATTTGAAGTCAACTTTATATAATTGGTATTGGTTACCATTTTCAAGAACATTACGTAATTTTTATTAATACAAGTAAAAGCTACTGAACCAACCTAGTAAGTAAAATTAAGGTAATGAAATGAAATTCTTGATTATATTAAGAATTTATTTTTGTATACGTAATTAAATTTGTCGTAGTTATTCTTCAAGAGGAAGAACAAAAGTTTCTCGAATCTCCAAAAAAATTAAATGAGAAATCACATGAGCTGAAAATCTCATATATTATTTTGTAGAGTAACAATAAAAGCGATTTATCTATAAATTGTCTAATATCTCGTGATTTAACTTATGGATTTGAAATCATAATTTATTATATTGATGGTATTGATCATAATTTACAAGAAAATTTTGTAGTTTTAGTAAAAGCTACTAAACCAACCTGTTTATCCATGTACCAAGCCCTATAAGAAACAGTAGTTCTCAATCCTAGCGCTTTAGCCAAGCTTTGTGCATTGCTCCTTGAGGCTATAAATGGGATAACTGTGTCTTGATCTCCACTGTAGATTGTAACTACAGCATTATAATTGCATCTTACTAACTCAGAATTTCAAAAATGGTGTGTCCTCCCAATACTCACCTGTACAGTAAAACCCTAATGCCTGAACGAACCAGATAGCCCACAATATCAATGGTAGGTATAAGCAGGTTTGTGAAATCATAATTTGTAACACTGCCACAAAAAAAATCATATGTTAATAAGTTTTAATTACTGATTACGAATTATATTGCGGTTACCATAAATTTTTGTTAACGGTTGGAGAGAGAGTGAAAATTTACCTGGTGCAGGTAGTCCAATTAGCTACTCCAACAAGCTTGGCATTTAAGGCTTGCTGCACATCTTTTCTGTTCAGGTAGTAATAAGCATTGACTCCTACACAAGGGTCTATATTTTCTGGGGCTTGCAACTGAAGATGTCAAATGAAATAGAGTGTGTTAAGGTGATAGTTGATGTTTTTATATATGTCAAAATGATATCGTTTTCGTTTAAAGTTGTCAATCAAGTTTCCGATTGTCCGATTGAGCGGCCCAAGTTCGAACTGAAGCAAAGAAATTGGGGCCAGGCCGTTGCCAACCCTAGGAAAAGTAGTAAAGGGACAGAAACCTTACAATCTGTGGATGTTCCTGTGCAGATTGAAGGGATAACAGGCTTCGAGTTTTCGATCTGAACGGGTGATTCTGAGTCTGAACTAGACCTTGTGAGTCACCACTTGAAAGGCAAACATCAGCTATTACATCATAAAGGTCAATATCATTGGAAATTTCCTTTGTTAATAAATCTTCTACTCTCAAGCAAGCTGCTGTTATGTTATTGTAGCCAAGTAATGTGTCTTCTCTCAACAGTTGGGATATGGTGCAAGTTGTTTCCATGAGCCTGTAGGTGTCGTCTGATACCAATCCATGAGACCAGTAAAACGTACCAGTTGATCTTTTATCTGTTTCAAACTCCACCAGAGGATTTCCTATCTGGGTACAGAAAAAAAAGGAAGAATTTGATGTTCAATAAGTATATGAATCCAAACAAAAACGAGATTACGCTTTTAACTTTGTACTAACAGCAATGCCCTTCAGATTGATCTTTGATCCTGATTGAAGAATGAGTTGTGCAAGTTGTGGAACATAATGACCTGTCAAGAAAATGAAAAGTTCAGGATCATGTATGATCGAGCTTCTGAGAAGTTGTGGGCTTCTTCTGTTTCAGCCAATATACATATACGTAAATATATATATATATATATGAAATTGTGTTGATTGAACTATAAGGTACCTGCATAGCTTTCACCAGTGATGTAGAAATCTCTGTTCTTGTATTGAGGATATCTGTCAAACCAGTTCTGCAAGAATACCAGATTGTCTTGGGCTGAAACGAAAGCAAATTTAGGGTATCTGTCAGGTTTAACGCGCCATGATTTGTTGATTAAATTGATAAAAAGAGTGTCAGGTTGGCATGTGTGAAAACCTGTAATATAGTCAGACACATAGTTGTAGAATGATGTATTTTCTGAATATGAGAATCCAATCCCTGCAGGTGATTCCAAGTACAGCATGTTTGCTTCTACAAAAATGTTGAACTATTACATTCAGGAAACAAAATCCCTGGAGACTGATCAATGTGAGATCTCACAGGAAATGAGAGGTGAAAGCGTTAACTAATTGCAGAGTTTTGATTCTCTTAAACCCGAACTGGAATTGCGAATATCACCTTTGTTCCAGCTATAGTAATTTCTTAATAAGGTCCCATCGCTGGTTGGTCTGAAGGGACCATGCTCCTGAAAAGCTCCAACTCCGACAGAAGAGCAGCCAGGCCCTATAACAAGTAATAACTTAAGCTCCAGATGCAAGTCCTGGACCTTCATTGTACACATCAAGAACAGATAATTACCTCCATTAAACCAAAGAACAAGAGGCTTCGAATCAGGGTCTGATTCTGCTTCAACAAAATAGTAAAAAAGAGCCCTCTGCTGCTTCTCGTCAATGGTTATATACCCTGAATATTGCTGGAAAGTGACTTGAGGTTGCCCTGGTAAGCTAATAATCCTGTCACCTTGGAAGGAGCTCATGCACGGTGGTTGTAGTGAAATCGTACAAATCACAACCACTAGAATCCATGATTGAAGCTGCATGTTTCCTCGAAATGCTTGTTGGAATTCCCTATTGTCAGTGAACCAGAAATCTTTTTTATAGATTCACGGACAGACACATTTTGTCGTACACTTGTCCGTATTATTGTTCAGATTCATAAGTCGTTTACTTATCCTGTCTGCTTTCGAGATTCTCAAACAAGCAGAAATCACTGAGAAAAATCAAAAATCTTCACGAGTGCTATAAGGACAACCTTCAGGTCATTGTATTTACGAGCGTATGTATGTTTATATGTTTGCGACAATTCAATATTCGGTTCCAAGTTTTAAATTACGGATTATAAACTATTGGATAATTACGGATTCCAGCAAACCAAGCTAATATTATTGTTGCCATTGCTAATCGTTGTTTATGGCTAATTTTTAGTAAACTTTCGTTGGGTTAGTTTAACAGTAAAAATTTTGAATCACTAATTTTTCTATTTAGTTTTTTACTTTTCAGTTCGATTTATTTTAATAACTTTATTAAAAATTAATCAGTTTATTAATTATTCAATTAATTTTTGTAAATTAATAAGTTTTAATAAACTAAATAAATAAATTAATTTTTATTTAATAATGTATTTTTAATTAAACTTCAATTTTTTAATAAATAAGGACAATATCTTTATCTTATATTTGAAATTATTTAATTTTATTCAATTTTTAATTATATTTATAGCAGTTTAATTTCTTAAACATTAAATCTTTCATTTGACCGGTTTAAACATTGATATTTTTGAGTTTTTTTACAAGATAAGTATTTCTTAAAAGTTTTTTATGAACACAACCTAACATACAATTATATCCTAGATTGTATTTTTCTCTAGAATGCATAAGTATAGACACCAGTTGCAAATTACAACATGTATAGGTGAGTTGGTGCGATGGAAGTTGCTTTCAGAGAATGACGAGACAAGATTCTTTGTCCAATTTTATGGTATCTTATTGTGTCCAATAGAATCTCAACTATTTATTTATGCAGGAGTCGCGTTTATTTACGCGAGTTCCACGCAGGACCCACATAAATAAATGATTGAGATTCATAGGACACAATAAGACACCATAAAATTGAACAGAAAATTTGGACTCAAGAATGACATGGTCTGGGTCCTCTGGAATACAGGTATATGTATTCGGTGTCCTTGTTGTATATAACTGTACTAATTACTAGAGTTTATATGTCAGTATACTCACTGTGTAATCTTCATTAATTGACTGTTAAATCTTATGAAGCTAACTACTCCTTGACTCTCAACTATGTAAACAAACTCAATTGATCGACCTTCATTAAAAATCTTTTATATTCTTATTTATTTCGTACTACTCTATTCTTGCTCTAAATTATTTCCGGACATATTTTGCATTCTATAATTTGGAAAAACCCTGATGAGTTACCTTCAATCAAACTTAACAATGAAGCTTCACCACATACTTCAAAAAACAAAACACAACAATTATGAAGTTTGATTGAATTAACCAATATTTTAAAAATTAGATTGAAAATTAAATCAGTAAAATAAGAAATTTAAAGTTTAAAAATTATAAGAGATAAAGTAGCTACCAACTACTAAACTTCTTCCAGCTTCTGACCTTGAAGGACACAACTTTCGGTCGTCTGAAAATTGAAATTTGATTCATTGTTGATTTCTCGTCGGTCTCCATTAAGACAGGCGTTAAAGAATCATGGGTTGCAAGCAACAGTACTTCTACTCCATAGTCTTCTATAAATAAAGTGATTGGTAGTGATCAAGTGATTTCAATTTCTTAACTAATTAAAATATCTTTTACATTTTCACTTTTCCCAGGGAGTAATAACAGGTTTGATTACATATCGTGTTCTTTGTTCGTTTTAAGTTTTAGCAGAGCTTATTTAACAGGAGGTTCTTATGGCAACCATATCTTTTAGGTGGACAAAACAGAAGAATTTAACTGAATTTCGTGGAAAACAAATTAAGGAATAGACCCCTGACGTTATTCTGATTTGGCATAGACACCAACCAAACTAGCTGGTGGTCAATAACAACATTTTCATTTAGATTATGCCTCTGGTAATGGTTTTCCTGCTAGAAATGCCTTGATTAAAGCTAATGACCTCCCTGGTGATGACCATGGCGCCATGTGAGAGCCTCCTCTGATGGTGGCATACGTCAGGATGTTATTATAAACTTGTGTCCATCCAGCAACCTGAATATTAACAGAAGCATTGAAATTTTACACGTAAAAAAGAGATATAAAAATGAAATGATTTATATATAAAAATGTGGTTCATATTTTATTTTCTTATAGTTTTAGATTAAGATATCATGTATAAATATATATGGATTCACTTAATATTCGTCTCTTCAAACCCTTTATTGACATCAAAATTAGGTTGACCAAGTTTGATAAATAAAAATTTACGAATTTGATTCCTATTAATTATGAATCGAGCTAGAGTTACGCCGATATAAATGAATTCATTCATGAAAAAAAAAATACAAATCTACAAGTAAAATTGTGCAAATAAAAAAAAGGCTTATAATTTATTATTTTAAAATTTAAAAATTTCTAAATAAAATCGATATAAGAATGAAATAAATTATGTATAAAAATAGGAGTCATAATTTATTATCTTAAAATTTAGAGTGGGTATATAATGTCTTATTTATATATAAACTTGATTAAATTAGTCCATTTTCTTCATGAAACCCTCTTAAAACCCTTAAAAAAGCTCGTTACCCTAACAAGGTTATGTAGGGTGTCTTAACGTGATTCATTCATTTCAGTAAACACACTAAACTAACCTGTTTATCCATATACCAAGCTCTGTAAGGACTAGTTGTGTTCAATCCCATCGCTTTAGCTAAGTCGTGTACGTCACTCCTCGTTGCCATAAATGGGATGGCCGAATCTTGATCACCACTGTAACATTATCATCATTATTATGAGCAGCTTCTTAATTGTGAAGAGAATTGGGAAAAAAAAAAAAACTTGTTCCGGTACCTGTAAACTAAAACCCGAATTCCAGATCGAACCAGGTAGCCCACGACATGAATGGTAGGTATAAACAAGTTCGTAAAATCGTAACTTGCAACACTGTCACAAGCATCAAATATCATATAAGTTTAGAAGTTGATCGTTCTGAACTTAAAATCTGACGAGAAAGTAAATTACTACCTGGTGCATGTGGTCCAATTACCAACTCCATTAAGCTTGGCGTGTAAAGCTTCTTGCACTTCTTTTCTATTCAAATACTCGTAAGTTTTTATTCCTACGCAAGGATCTATATTCTGTGACGCCTGGAAAAGAAAAATGGAAGATGGTAAGTTAATGTCATTTGTCACACAACTTGGGAAAAAAGTGACAGACACACAGAAAACCTCACAGGTTGTGGATTTTCCTGAGAGGATTGAAGGGAGGATAGTCTTCTCGAGTTCACTTTCAGTGGCTGATTCCTAGCTAGAACTTGTGAGTCACCATTTGACAGACAAATATCGACTAGTACATCATATTTATCATAATCATAAGAAGTTTCGTTTCCGATTAAATTCTCTATCCTCGTGCATGATGCTGTTATATTAGGATAAAATAGTATGTCTTCTCGCCACATTTGTGACATGTTACAAGTTGCTTCTGTAAGCTTGTAAGTGTCATCTGATATTAGACCATGTGACCAAAGGAACAATGCCTGCGAATTTATATCTCGTTCAAACTCCACCAGAGGATTTCCTATCTGAAAAGAGCAAAAATGGAATGTGATTTCCAGTAAGATCCGTCTAAAAATTTTAGTGAAGAAAGAGCAAAAACTGATATATATGATCCTGTATGTGTATACTGACAGCAATGCCTTTCAAATTGAAGTTTGATCCTGACAGAAGAATGAGCTGTGCAAGTTGTGGAACATAGTGACCTATCCAGAAGCAAAGTTTTAAAGTCATAACTCTTGCTCCAAGAATTCTGGGCACGAATTTACTTATCTCTTCCAATTAAAATAATCAAAGATAAACTGGTTCCACTGAATTGGGATGCACCTGCATAGCTTTCTCCACTGATGTAAAAATCTCTGCCCTTGTACTGAGGATATTCGACAAACCAGTTGTGTAAGAACATCAAATTGTCTTGAGCTGAAAAAAGAAAGCAATCCTACCATAACTTCAATTTCTTGAACATGTGCAAGAGATTAAGATATAGTTCAGAAGCACGAATTACTGCTTGAGATTTCTGATATTAGTACAGTAAGTCTTTTGATTTGTAGATTTAAGAAAAGGTCATCTATCTTATGATAATGAATTGCAGATTCTGGTATCAGGTTTTTCATGCAATGCAATGAACCATAAGGCTTGAAATTGAGAAAAAACAGTGGTAGAGTGGTAGAGATTGGCCGTCGGAATATGCCTAGAACCTGTAATTGTGTCGTTCACATTTTTGTAAAAGGATGTATTTGCAGAATAAGAGAAGCCAACTCCTGCAGGTGATTCAACATATAGCACATTTGCTTCTGCGTCATGTTAAAAAGCATAACGATCAGAACAATGAAGCTGTAATTCTTGTAAGACACATGATAAAGGTATAATACTTGAAAGACACACCATTATTCCAGCTATAATAGTTTCTTATTAAAGAGCCTCCGTTGCTTGGTCTGAAAGGACCATGCTCCTGAAAAGCTCCAACTCCAACAGAAGAACAACCAGGCCCTATAACAAATCAACAACAAACATTTGCAACATAGACACAACTCTACACTTATAATCTAATCTTTAAGTATGGACAACAAGTAATAACCTCCGTTAAACCAAAGAAGAAGAGGCTTTGAAGCTGGTTCTGTTTCTGCTTCAACAAGGTAATAGAAAAGGGCTCTCTGCTGGTATTCGTCCACAGTTATATACCCTGCATGTTGCTGGAACCCAACTTGTGGTTGGCCTGGCAAGCTTAGAATCCTGTTAGCTTCGGAGCACATGCATATTTGTACAAAAGTTGTACAAATCACTACTATCAGTAGGCTTGAAGGAAACCGCATGGCGTTTTGAGTTTTTTAGACTATGCTTGCTTGAGTTCGTTGCCGTAATCTAAAGTACTTATAGAATCATGTCGCTGCTCATTTTGACGTATCGTTTGGCATGATCTATTGTCATTACGGACTTAAAATTACATTCTAAGAGAATGCAAGTTTCGGTTTATGATGCGTATATTCTCAGTTCGATCAGAAAATTCAGAAAGAAAAGTTTCTTTGCTGAAGTCGATGAACATGTCGTTGTAATTTTCGATGTAGGAAATTCAATAAACATTAATCATTGACAGGATATACCAAGTGGCATTCATATGTTAACTGTGTTTGTCGCTGGTCAGAGTCTTCCTTTTGGCAGGCCCTGAAACTGAACATTAATCGTTGAACTTCATTTCTATGTTTACTAGAATATCATTGAACCTGAAAATTCCGAAGGAGTTTAATGGTTTTACAAACTTTTATATTTTGCTGCAGTCATTTCTAGTACAATAAAAAACTTGAAAAATTAAATGCAACAAAATAAATCAATACCAATATTTGTTAATACAGTTCATGTTGGATCCCGATTTTTGAGTGAAAATTAGAAATATAAAAATAATGAAATAAGTATGGTTGTATACAAATTTTGTAATAGATGTGTTTATATTTTAAGAAATTGATGAGAAAACGAATAGAAAGATTATGATGATATTGAGAATTAGATTTGTATGGGTTATAAAAATTAAAGTGAATTAGATTATTGCAAATTAAGTTTAAAATCAAGAAATAAAGAGAAAAAGTGTGAAAATATGAAGAATTAAGAAAGTTGACTTTTGGTAATATAAAGTTAACTTGAGAGTTGACTTTTTGTTTGAGGCAAAATTTGAAAATGATCTTCAGGGAATTTATAACTTATATTGAGAGCTTTCTGTCGCCATAAAATTTGTTATTTTTCGATATCGGCAGTGAAAGTTATGGTCAGTCAAAGTTAAAGTTATTTTACTTTGACTTTGAAAATGCTTTTAAGTGTTTGTAAGTGTAGTTTTGTACATGTTGTGCTTTGAGACAAATCGCTGGATTGATGTGGTCTGAATTGAGTGAAGTGGTCTTCATGAAAATCATAAAAGATTTTTCAAGCTTTAAAATGATGTATAATATGCGATTAGTGGATGTAATAATTGAAAGATATGAATTTTGGAAGTTTGAATGTGTTATAGGTTGACTTATGTTATGACAACATCTTTGACTGAGAAATCGACCTAATTAGAGGTTTAATTAGCCTTTAAGTTCTTCATAAAAGTTGAAGATTTTAATTTGATCTTTATCTTGATATAAAATATAGAATTATTGGATCATGGAATAATAAGTTATGATTTTTACAAGTTTTCTGCTATGGTTTTAACATGATTATTAGAGGACAGAATTTTTGATGGGAAAATTGATTTCCTTAGAGGTCAAATTGATTTTTTTGTCATTCATAAAAGTTGTAGATAACATTCTGATCTTTGCATTGATATAAAATATGATATGTTTGGACTTTAAATGTAGAATTACTGCTTGGTTTTTTTAGTAAAATACTCAAGTTAGATCCTTGAGACTGGATGTAGGTTTCGTTACAAGTCGAATTAGTATAAATCTTTCTTTACAAGTAGAACTAGTATAAATCTACTATGTTATTTTCTCTCTCTTTCTTACTTTTAAATTTTCGCATTATAAGTTTTCAAAAGGCTCCTTTAGTTTTGCAATAGACGCCTATTTTTCTATCGCAAAAGGTTTTTTTTTCAAAGGTTAGCAGGCTCTTATTGATTAAACAAGCTCTTTTCTTTTTTAACGTTAGTAGGCTCCTATCAATTAAAAAAAAGGCTCCTATCTTTTTGATCGTTATCAGGCTCATATCGATTAATTAGCTCCTTTTTATTGAGAGTTAACAAGATTTTTTTGAAAAATTTATAGGATCCTTCTATTTATAAACTTATTTTGTTTAAGTAGGATCTTATTAATTTGAAAGTATCTTGATTTTTTTAAACACAATTCACCTCTTCTTGTGGGTGTTTGCTTTTTCATAAATTTTTGGAGATAAAATACCCAAGAATTGTTTCCTGTATATGGAATCATGTGACCTATATGTTCAGTTTGTAAAGCAGTATTACGGAAAGTTAATTAGTCTCTCTTTTTGTTTCTACATGCTATTGTAAAATACACTTGTATAAGTTGATTGTCACTTTTTTTTTCGTGTGAAATGAATCTAACATTTAGGGACGAGCCAAAGCAACATGGTTGTACTTGTTTAAATTTTCAAATAAAGTTGATGCTCTTGACAAGCTGTTCAAACCAAATTGATACATTAAAAATTTTACGTTGAACTTGTTTTGGTTGTTCTATTGCTCGTTCAAAAGAAACGTAGAATGCTAATAAAAAAGAGTAGAATTCCACAAACCAATTAGAACCAAGACCAAGTTCTCTAGTAGTCTGATCCTATTTCCAAATATGCAATGTGTTATTCACAAAATAGAACTTTTAATTAGCACAAAACCCTTACTTGATCCTGCAATTTTTATAACAAGTTAATACGGTAAAAACTAATGTTTTAAAAATTGAACCAGAAATTAAACTGGTAAAAATTTAAAAAGTTCAACCGGTATTAGACCTTTATAAAATTAACTAAAGATTAAATAAAATTAAAGAATTTAAAATATGATTAAAAAATATTATTTTTATTCATCAAAGAATTTAAATTTTAATTGAGAAAAGAGATTATTAAATAAAAAATGATATATTTATTTTTAATTTATAATAATTTATTAATTTATAACTGCTTAATTAATAAATTGATCTGTTTTAACAACAAGAATTATTAAAATAAATCAAATAAAAAATTTAAAAATCAAAACAAAAAATTTGAATGGTTCAAAAATTTTACAGTTGAATCGGTCGAATCAGTTGAGTTTTTCAACTCTTAGTAAAAGATTTCATCAAATAAACCTTAACTTTGTAAACCATAATCATATATATCCTCAAAACCCTAAACTTTCAAATTTAAAGTGGTTTAATTGTATTAACTAGACACACCTCTATCAAAGTATATTCTAAAAAACTTATATTGTAAAATCTTTTCAAAATTTTTAATGTAATTTAAATTTACAATTTAAATGTTTAAATGTTTTAATAAAAATTAACGTTCAAATTAAGGATTGGATTGAAAAAATTTCATCAGTTTACTAATTGAATTCCTTATGGAAAATTGGATTGTGTACAACCCAAAAGGACTACATTAATAAAACAAAAAAGAGCTGCAAGAGCTCTTCTTTCCTTTTTTTTTTATAATCTTTGGAAGATAAATTTAAATTAAGGAAAAAAAAAAAGCAGGCTCAAGGATTTACAATTGCACAACAGCCGCATAAGAGGAGGGTCAAACCAAAAGAGAGGCAAAACTCCATCAAGAGCAGACAACAAGAACTGAGTACATTGCAAACAACCTGACGACAGGCAGAAAAAACAAAAAGACAAAAACAAAAAGAATCAAAGAATAGACGTGCTCTAGCAGTTTATACATGATTCTGAATTCTGGTTCAGGAACGAACTATCTTTACTATTCAATGATAGAAAAATGAGAGTTTGTGTCCACCCTCAGATCTACGTACGAGTAGCAAATGCCAAAGCAGGCCATTACGGGCAAGTAAGAAAATTTCAGCATGAAGGAAAATTCACTTAAATAATGAATTTAATACCAAACATTTTGTCATACTACAAAGCTAAACTGTGTAAATATGACCCAAAAAAAAGCCATGAAAAAGTAATTACAGCATCAAAGTCCTAATTTCCATTAGTGATAAATATGACAAAATGATCATCGAAATTTTTTTAAAATTTAACACTTAAGTATAGATTAATTTAATTAATTAAATATGTAGTATAACTAAATTATGTCAAATTCTTATTTGACTCAGTTGTGTTCTTGGAGAATGCATAACTTATATTTTAACAGCATTAAGGGAAATAATTGCATCAGGGAAATCATTTAAGTGGCGTTGTAATTCGGTAGGATAATGGTGTCCCATACTCATAATATCCCAACAACATAAACAACATATTTAGAAGTTCTCTAGAAATTTACCGAACAAATATGGAAAGGTCTCATTTTTTGACCTCAATCACATTCGAGAACGCTTAGCAAGAACAGAAAGATCGGTGCAAGCAAATGCAAGAACCTCATGGTCGTTCTCGAATTGGGCCATCTCCTTTTCCTCGAGGCATATCCAGGCTTCAATTCCATTACCATCTTTTGTTTTGCTAAGCTCAATTTGGCTCCTGCGTGCGGGATATGGAATACAGGTGGCCCATGAAGGTTTACCCCAACCAAAATCCGTCTCACGTACTGGAACCCGCAGATTGTTGGATTCTCAGTGAAAGTAAACGCCAACAACTGACACCAAATAGAAAATATAGCAGGACGCCTCGTTAATTTTATTTTGTTCCATTTTTTTACTGTTCATCATTATTCTTTTTCTTTATTTAGGTAATACAAGCTGGAAATTACTAGGTTTGTTACAAAAGAGTAACAAAAAAGATATATATGAATAAAATTCATTCATTTCTCACAAATTTTAATCCTTATCATTGTCTTCTACATAGTCAGAGCAGAGAAATACAGGCTCATTAATGGAGCTTGCAAGGAACTAAAGAACAGCTCATAACTATTGAAGAAACGGAGAACAACCGATTTTATGGTAACATCTTGGCTCTTAAACTTTATGTCTAACGAGATTGCTAAGTCCTTTTTGGTCGTGACTACTACGAGAAATCTATAGGAAGAACTTAGAAATAGGTTTGGAGAAAGTAATGGACCCCAAATCTACAAATTAATGCAAAGTATCGATAATTTGAGACAGAGAAACGATTTTGTAACTAGTTATTTTAACAATCTAAAATGGTTGTGGGACAATCTTGGAAGTGTTATGCCTTTTAAAGCTTGTTCTTGTGAAATTGGTAGTAAGAATGTTAATGTTGAAGAAAACAACAAATTGGTTCAATTTTTAATGGGGTTAAGGGACGATTATCAAAGTGTGATTAGTCAAATCATGTTGTATGATCCTTTACCTAATTAAGTAAAGCTTATTCCATGGTGTTGATAGTTGAAAAATAGAGGGATGTTTCTAGTTTATCTGGGAATTCGAATGAAATTGGTCAATTAAATGTTCCTCTTAGTGGAAATAGAAAGGGAGATGCAAAGGAGAGTAGCTTTGCGTTTGGATTAGAAACTGGAAAGAAGAGATTTGTTAAAAAGGATGATAAATACTGCACCCACTATCACAAAAGGGGTCACACGGTGGAGACATGTTTTAAAATCTATGGAGAGTCGAGTTGGTTTACGGAGTTAAAACAAAAAAGGGCAAGAAAAAGGGGGTTTCATGTAGCAGCTGCAGTTGAGAGTCCTCTTGATATCAGACATGGGAGCCAAAATGCTGAGACAATTGAAGCTAAAACTGAACTCAGTATATTATCTTGACAATTACAGGAGCTAATAGAGCTGGTGAAAGGAAAAGGTATGATTGAGGCAAACCATGTAGCATTCAATAGTTACCAAGTATGAATTCTTTTCACAATGATAATATTTGCATTGATTATGATCATGGTTTGTGGATAGTAGACTCGGGAGCCTCCACCCATATGACCTTCGACAAAAACAAACTCAAAAACCTTGTAAACACACATTTTTACTAAAGATGTTGCCTTTTACGAAACTTTATTTCCATATAAACAAATTGAAGAAACTGAACACAACACTAACCCAATGTTTGACCCATTGTTTAGGCCATCCAGCCCAAATACCTATACCCAATCTCAACTACCCAATTACCCAAACCTAGCTACCTAAACTTCGTTGACGGATTCACCCAAACCTAACCCAATAGACCAACCTACACCATCACCATCACCAATTACTATCGACATTCAAAATCCTCGAACTGAAACCCTATATCTATCAAATACCCAAACAACTTCCAATAACATCACCATACCTACCCGATTTAATACCCACCACTAGAAACCACCATAATACCTTAATGATTACATTACTACCCTACCAAATCGAGCTCTCAATGCTTCCTCGCAGTTCTTCACGGACCATGACTAGCTCATCTTCTCCACTTCCTATAAAACCTCCCTTGCTAATGTGTCGACTAACTATGCACCATTTTCTTATGAAAGTGCTAAATAGGACACATTGTGGCTTAAACCGATGGAGGCGGAGTTTGAAGCTTTGGAAAGAAACAGAACCTAGGTGTCATCTACTTTACTGGCGGAAAAAAAGGCATTAACCATGAAGTAGGTATACAAAATCAAAAGAAACCCAAACGGACATACTGAAAGACAGAAAGCACATTTGGTTATGAAGAGATTCAAGTAGACCCTGGGCATTGACTACTTCAACATTGCAAAGATTACTACAATTTGTACTATTCTTGCTATTTCCATAGCAAAGGGGTGGCCCATACATCACGTGGATATAAACAATGCTTATCTATATGGAAAAATTGACGAAGAAATTTACATCTCACCACCTCAAGGCTATAATAGAATGCGACTAGGGGAGGTACTGAGACTTCGAAAATCTCTATATGGCTTAAAGCAGGTAGGAAGGAAATGGAATAAGAAATCACGATAAAATTGACTGTTTACAAGTTTGTCCAAGCAGGCTCAGATCCTTGTTTGTTTACAAAAGGTAACGATATTGACTTTGTAGCCTTAGTTATCTATATAGATGATGTGCTGATCACTGATGAATCCCTGATAAGTGATGCAAAGGGTTTCTTGAATGATTTATTCATCATAAAGGATATGGGATACATAAAGTATTTTATTGGTATCGAAATAATTAGATCAAAGTGTGGTATACTATTATCCCAACAGAAGTACATACGTGATATATTGTCTAATTTGAATTTGGGGGATTTGAAAAATACTGATGTGCCCATGGTTTCAGGATTGAAATTGAATTTTGATGATGGTGCTTTATTAGTCGACGTTGAGAAGTATAGGAGAATTGTCGGACAGCTTTTGCATTTGAATTTTATGCAACCTAATATCACATATGCAATGCAACAATTAAGCTAATACACCACCGCCCTAATAGAACCACATTGGAAGGCACTAACTTAGGTGTTAAGGTATCTCGCAGGGAGTGTTTCAAAGGCACTATTTTACATGACAAACTCTGAAAACAAACTATTAGCTTATTCTGATGCAGACTGGGCAGGTTGTCTGGTCACTCGAAAATCCATTACAGGTTTCTACATATTTCTGGGTTCATCCTTAATTTCTTGGAAGACAAAAAAACAACAAAAGGTCAGCAGATCTTCTTCTAAAGCCGAATATAGGAGTATGACCAGTACTCTATGTGAAATAAAGTGGCTAAATTACGTTTTGAGAAATCTGCAAGTGAAAGTTCCATTGCCAATTCCACTAAGAAGCGATAACATGGAAGCAATCCATATCTCCAATAATCCCATGTTTCACGAGCGTACCAAGCATCAAGATATCGATTGCCACTTGATACGTAATGTAGTCCACGATGATTTTCTCCAAACAAGTCACTTATCTTTGATGTTCCAATTGCTCGATGCATTCACAAAGGCTTTACTAGCACCATCACTTCACACAATGTTGGACAAGTTGGGTTTGCCTACTTGTGTTTGTAAGACAAGTATATAGTATGGGTGTTTTGAATTCCTTAGACACTATTTATTAGGGGATCATTATGTTTGCTCCATGGATATTTGTACATCTATAAATTTGATGTATTATGACGGTATGATGGTTCATCAATAAAGATGATCATCATTTATCCTCAGTAATACGTCTTATCATACATTGTCATAATACATATGGAAGTCTTAAGATTTATGTCAATATTAAGCATTTAAAGATCATTGGGCATATGTATAAATTGACCTTGAGCCTATGCCAGTTAGACACATACAGTTTTTATATAGATATCCATAAAGTTTGACACGACATAGGAAGTTATAAGTTTTCAATCCCATAAGGGTTTTTTTTTAATGCAATTTAGCATTAAGTTGGACAAAAGGTTTTCTTTAATACAGTTTAGCATTTGGTGAAAGGAAGCAAGTTTTCTTTAATGCTATTTAGTATACGATGAGAGAAAACGGGATTTCTCTAATGCAGTCTAGCATAAAGTTGGAGAAATTGAGACCTACAAACAAAAATGATATAATTTAGATTATACAAGTATCATCTTAGTTTATCACACTTTATTTTCTCATTCATGTTACTGAGGTATTAAATATGCGTGATTGTATAGGATTTATGTTGCACATGACACATGCATTTGATATTTTTCAGTATCGAAAGCCTAATAGGATGGAATGATGGACTTTTATTATCTTTGGATCAATTGTTTTGTTTTAAAACCTAGTCGATTAATACAGTAGCATGACTTAACTAAATTTTCAATCTGTTTTCAACTTGATTCAATATCGCAATTAAGTCTTGTCTAGGGGGAGAAAGTTGGATATTTTTGACTTTTGCCATAAAGTTAGACAATATTTAATTGCATTTTTCGATTTTTAATAACTTATCGGTTAAGTTACATAATTTGATCCGAATAAAGATAATAAAGTGACTCAATAAATGATTTAAATCAATGGGTCGAAGTCTGGGTGAAAAATGGATCCCGATCAGTATAGACCGAACCTATAACGAGCTTGTGATGGGAAAGTTCGATATGGATGCTATATACATAGTTACTCATATTACTCGTAAGTATAGGAATTTTCTGACCCATTAAGAGAGTTTATATTTTAATAAAACTATAGAAAGATGTTGGCTGCGTTTCGGTGAGCATTTCCTGTGAAGACGGGGGTGGATTCGCATTCGTTTCGACTTCGAAAAGTTCGTTTGAAGTTTTGAAATCAAAATCAAGTATTTTCGGCATTTCTTTATTTATTGCTCTTTCACGCTTGATCTGGAATACATAACTAAGATATCACTGTGTGTTACATATATGTTATCGCTCATTGATTGTGAAGAATACAATTTAACATAGCAGTTCAAAGTCCTGCAGATTTGACATTATCTTTTTATATGAAAATAGTATAATAAATTATAAAGTTCTAAACTCTTTTAGATATTTTAAAATTTTTTTAATTTAAAATTTTAAAAGCCCAACAGTTCCGTTTTAAAAATTGTAACATGACGTTTTCTCTTTTATCTTATTTTTATCATTAAATAATTCATCTTATTTCAAATAAGTAATCATTAATATGTTTATTATAAAAGATCTAAAAATTATATCGATTTGTTTAAATATCAATTTTCTTTAGTCATATTAACGTGAAAGCAATATTTAAATTGAATTATTGAATTATTTAAATTTAGATTATTTAAAATTTTTAGTTAAATACTTTTTAAAAATTAAAAAAAATGAACTTTTAATTCTTTATAAAAGATAACTGACTTCAAACCCAGCATAAAACATACATGACAGCCTACTCGATATAAATATGCTATCTCGTTAAAGATCATTCGCAGGATTCGAAGCTAATATTTTGTTCAAACTGAGCGAGATTCCCTACAGGACAGGGCCATCTTTGAGAACTTATCATTTATGTTTAATATTGATGTTCACTGTCTCAAAATAGGGACAGCCAGGTATTAATTCCTTATAGTGGCGTGCGTGAGAAATTAAAATAAGAGATAACAGAAGAGTTATAGAAGAACAAAATAGTTCATATTTCATCGTAAATTACGTGTATTAACTATTAGGTAAGCTTAAGATCTTGGCCACTCCACCACACTGCTTGGTGCAAAAGAACTATACCTTATTCGAGCTAAATTCCCAAACGACGCGATTTCTTTTAATAAAGAAATTCATGCTTTTAAATGGCTTAAATGTCCTTCTCTCTCCATAATAATGCCTCTATCTTATTTAGATAGGTATTTTTAAAGTTGTTTTATCACTTTTTACAGACTGTAAAACTACTATATATTGTTAGTTGATGGTCTAGTTCTACGAATTTGTTGACTATAGTTTAGTTATATAATTATTTAAATGTATTCTTTATCTTTTATATATATGTAAATGCCTTACTTATGCAATTTTAAAAAAAGGAGTTTTGTCTTTTAACAATAGGTTTACTTAACTAAATTTCTATAATTAAGATTAGCAAACTCACAATCACATGAATTTAGATACATTTTCATAAATGGCATATAAGACATTAATAAAATTGAGTTTGAACATTTGAAGGTGTTAAAATCATAATTTTAGGATAATTTATCGACCAATATAGATTAAAGTTGTTAAATTTAATATGTCGTGAATTTCTTATAACATTAATTGATATACTGGTCAACTAATGTGCTATGTTGATCAATCAATAAGCAAATGATTTGTGAATTTAGAACTTTTCATGTATATTGGTCTTTGCAAATAGTCATTGTAACAATTAGTTCTTGACTCCAAAAGCTTTTTTTTTTTTTCAAAAGACTCCAGTAGCCATTAAGGATTACTATAAATGTGTTTTGTTATTAACTATAGCATCAAGAAGTTTTTGAGTGTCTTATACACATATTTTAAAGTGTTTTAAATCTTTAAGCATTATTGTTGCACACTTATGTGAGTGAGGCGCTTTAGAGTTATCAAGTGATAAAATGAGAAACTTTAAATTGTAATATTTAGTTTGGGTAATATATTATTGTACTTAAGCGTGATCCAACTGAAATTTAGGTTACTGTTCATCTTGGAAGTCTTCTTTGTTGATAAAACTTTTATAAGGTTATTCTTCGCCTTAAAAGAGAAATTATAGTGAAATTTTAAAAAGAGTTTTAAGAGTGGATGTAATCTAGGGTTGTTTACCGAACTACTATAAATCAGTTTGGATTGTCTTGTATCTATCATCATTAAATTATTACTCAACTATTTGATTAATTTATATTAAACAATTTTCTCACCCTTATTTACATTGATTATTATTTATTGAGTACTTTGGTTAGAAAATTATTAAATTTTGTAAACATTCAATTCACCCCCTCCTCTTGGATGCTATTAGGGACTAAAATAATTAATTAATTAATATCCAATAAATTATTTATTATACACGGGAATAAACAATAAATCTAAAAAGGCCTAATTGATAGATAATACTAGCTTTCATATGGAAGTTTTCTTATGAAAAATGAATAAAGTATTATATAGATGAAACTATTACCACAGTGTAAGTTCTAGGCTAGACGCCATTGCTCTTAAGGAAAATTAGTTACCCAGAGCAAATCCAGAAAAATATCCTTATGAAAATGGACAAATTTACAAGCCCCACATGTTCTTCATATCCGTAGTCAAAAGCTGCTGTAACTATTTAGGATAGATGCAAACTCTAATACTGTTGATAACTCTATCAGCCAATTGGTATTTCTCTTTCTTCTTATCAGTAAACCATCTATTATTCTGCTCTTTCCATATGATATAAATGGCAGTCGTAAGTGCTACTTTGAAAAGAGGGGCAATCGTAAATGCTACTTTAAGGTTTCCTCCATGTCGATTTATCAATGATCCAATTTAACATTTGCTACCAATTATAAATACAAAAACTACAAGGTAACATGTGCAAGATTCTAATCCAGACAACCTTATTATAGGAACATTGGAAGAATAAATGATCCATATCCTCATCAGCTATTGTACACAATAAACAAGTTGTATCAGTATTTCCATACCATTGGCTCTTGATCTGAAGTCCATTCTTGATTGCCAACCAAGAGATAAACAAAGCTCTTGGACACACTACCTTACCCCAAAGGAGGTCAAACCATGGTAAATTAGGAAACATATTAGCAAATAATTGGTAGCAAGAGTGATTAGAGAAAGTACCGTTTCAGTTTAGAGACCAAGAAATGACATCATTATGAAGATCATTCAGTCGTGGAAGGTGATCTAGCATGTTATGGAATCCTCTAAAATTCCCATACCATTCACCATTTATAATCAGAGATGAAACTCAAGAAAATCAAAGGCAATATGTTAATTGTTGAAAAACTAGTTGGTAAGCTAAAGGGCTTATGTCAAGCCATTTGTCATACCAAATCCAAGTTCTCCTCTTTACCAATCTTATGTTGTATGCAAGGATAAATGATCGCTCTTAACATCATCATTCTCCTAAAAATAGGAGATCCAGCTTTAAAGCAATCCAGCTGTTAGAAATTTGTATGTTTCAGATAGTGTTCATATAGTCATTTGATCCATAGTGTGTTTTGATCAATGTACAGTCTCCATAACCTCTTACACTTTAAAACCTTTTGCATTGTAGAGATAGGAATAATACCAAGCCCTCCCTTCCTCTTTGGAACCATGACTTCACTCCATTTCATTCTATCCTTCCTGGAGCTATCAATAGAACCAAACCACATGAATGCCTTCATAATTCTATCCATCTCCTTGATCACCTTATGAGGAAGAGCTACATGCATTGTCTAATGGATATGTAAGAATTGAAACAATGAGAGTTAATTTGCCAACGTAAGATAAGAACCTATTTTGCCATGCTAGAATTCTAGGTTTCAATCTTTCAATGATAGGAATACAGTCTTGATATTTCGGCTTGGAACATGTAATAGGAACACCTAAATAGGTAAAGTTATGAGAAATAGAAGTGAAACTAGTAAGTTGTCTTAGTTCATCTGAATTTCACACATAACCAGATAGATAGAAGTTATTTTTGTTAAAGTTAACCTTGAGACCTAACCATTGAACAAATATATTAAGAGCATTAAACATAATGTTTGATAGAAGGGATATCTGCTTCGTATAGAAGTAGAAGGTCATTATGATATATGATATGGGTGAGATTAATGGATTTACAAAGATGATGATATTTGAATCTCCCATTAGTTGTTGTAAGCCTCGTTAAAATCTAGGAAAAACCTTCCTTAACTAAAGTGAGCAAGTAAGGGGATAAATGATCACCTTGTCAAATGCCCCTAGTAGGTTTGACTAGCTTGTTAGGAATACTATTTACCAAAACAATCAATGAGGAAGATTGCAAACAAGCCATGATCAATTGCAATAGATGAGAAGGAAAATGAATAGCCTCCAGATAGAACCTGTGTTATAGTCCTTCATACCTCAAGGTTTGAAGGACTAATAATAATAAGATCTATTTCTCATAACTCAAGGTAGGTTGAGATAGAAGCAATCATATCCAAATTTAATATTGAGAAGTTCAACAAAAATAATTTCTTATTGTGAAAGTTGTAGATGAAAGTTATCTTTACAAAGGATAATTGACTTGCAATTGTTAGTGGAAGGTTGACAAACTTCACAAATGACATCACATAAAATGAAATAGGCATGAAAGTTGTTGCAAATCTTCATTTAGCTTATTTAACGAAGTTTTGTTAAGTGTAAAAAGAATATACTAAATGAAATGTGAGATCATCTAAAAAATCCGCATAAGGCCAAATCATTCTACGATAAATTTTTCTTTAAAAGGGAACTTATATCTTTCAGATGTTAGAATCCACTTTGGTTATTGAACACATTAATAATATGACTACTATAATCTCTTAGCTCATGTTGTTGGATTGTAGAATAGAGCTACAAGAACATGTCAAACTTCTATTTCAAGTCTACCTAATATGTATGATCAAATCATCATTAACTTAATCAATAATCTTCTTAAAGAATACCTAGTCTTCGATAATGCTATAGCTGCACTTTTAAAGGAAGAAATTTAGTGGAGGAATAAGAAAGAAAGATAGTTTAGTTTATAATAAGTTAAAGCCTTGAGATTTAAAAAAACTTAAAATGCTACAATCATGGCAACAAAGATCACTTTAAAAGGACTATTAAAATTAAAATATGAAAATTCTCAATCTTTGAAAAAATTTTACAAATACTTCAGATGATACTAATGCTTTGTGTTATGAAATAATAATAGCAATTGAAAGTAGAAAATCACTATGGAGGCGTTTAGCAAACAACTGATAAGTTGTTTTTTAGCTTAATGACTAACAACTAGCTTTTTGACCATCTTAAAAAACTATTAATGTATTTAGTGAATGACTTATTGGTTAGCTTATTTAACCCTAATAAGTTGATTTCTAAAAGCTCCATAAGAGGAGCTTTTTTTATGATCAGCCAAAAATTAATAGGTAAAAATCTAATTATACCCTCCTTTCATAATTTTTGAATTATGCTAATTATGCTACAATGATATGATAGATAATTCAAACTAAAATCATGCATAACTAAAAATCATGTATGCATTCTACAGTGATAAATTTGTATACAATGAAGTAAGTTTTTTAGTTACAAAACTTGGGAGTTTTTTTAACTAATGAAATAAGTTTTTTGGTTACAAAATAAAAAATATGTTATAGTGACAAAATTTTTAAGAATGTTCTACATTTTTTATTAGAGTTAAAAACTTAAAGTTTTGTAAAATTAAATATCTAATCATGGCCTTATAAATTCTATTTTTAGATCATGCCCTCATAAATAATTTTATACTTAAACAATTAATACTAAACATATAATTTTATCAAACATCTTTAAAAACATCTAATCTTATCTACTAGTTAAATCAGTTGTTAGCTAAGTGTTGATAAAATCAGCTAATAGTTAATGCAATCCGTTGATTATCAAACAAGGTCTATATGATGTATGAATTTTCGACCTAAGAGTTACTTTTCACATGACCTCTAGAAGAAAAAGGTTCCATTATTACCTATTTATATTAGGAGGATCTATACACAATTGTCACAATTATCTTATAAACGCTATCGATATTAGAACCATCAAGTTAAAGATGATTGATAGTATAATTTGTACTATCCAAGAAGTATGACATGTAGAGGGCTTAAAGAATATATTATTATCATTAGTATGAATAGATGATCTTGAGTCAAAAATAGAAATTATCACCAAAATTTTAAAGATAATTTAAGGTACTCTTGAATTTATAAAAGAACAAAAAAAATAAGTACAAATTTGTATAAGTTAAAGGGAGAGACATTTCTAGAAGTAGAAATATTAGTCACTTTAACCATTTTAAGAGAAAGATATTTAATTTTAAGACATCAAAAACTTTGGACATATATCTAAACAAGAAATGAAGATCTTTGCTGACCAATAATTACTTCCTTTGCTTATAGAGGTATCGCCATCCTATTATGAGCATTATGTTATAAGTAAGTAACATCATGCATGATTTAACACATCAAATTCAAGAAGTAAGGTTTTTATTGGCTTACTCTAATGTGTGGTGAGCACCAATTCTACCCTTAAAAGGAGAAAAATAATTTATGTCTAAGCATATGTATTTTCTTAAAAATTTACAAAAGCAAGTATTAAACTTAATTTTGGTGAAAAGATCAAGTGCTTAAGAACAAATAATATTAGAATATATTGATAATAAATTTGATGCATTTTGTAAGATAGAAGATAATAAAAGATAAGTCATTGTTACATACATTCCTTAATAAAACTGGATGAATTAAACTTTAAGAAAAATAACGATATTAAGATCTATAAGCCTAGATTAGGTCTTCTATGCAGAAGCAGTCAAAATTGCATGTTATGTAGTGAATTAGATTCTATCAACTACAATTGAGGTAAAAACATCACTAGAGATGTGGATTGGGAAGACAATATATTATTCTAACCTCCACACATTTGGAAGTTTGTATATGATGTATAATGGCAAAGAAATCACAAAGTTGGATTTAAAATCTATTAAATGCTCATTTTTAGAATATACTAATAAATTAAAAAGGTATGTCTAGGAGATCTCTCTGCCTATAAACTTATCATTAGCATGGATGCCACCTTTTTAAAAGATAAATTACAAAGGGAAGAAGAAGATAATATCACTTTATGAATAATTTTTGAAACTATGGTACATGTGGAAAATGAATTTCATTAAAAAGACTTTTTTGAAGCAACACCAGGCCAAGATGTTCAAGAATCAATTAAGTTTGAAGTCTTATAAGTTCATTGATTAGACTGCAAAACAGACCATCAAATTGGCACTAAAATTATATAATGGAGGGTAATATAGTATATCACCTTTTAATAGAGGATAGAGAGTCGTTAACTCTCCAAGAAGTATATAATAATCTAGATGTCTCTCAATGGATGTTAGCAACATAAAAAGAAATTGAAAATCTATAAAACTAAAAATTGAGAACTTGTACCATTACCATAAAGAAAGAAACTTATTGGTAATAAATGGATCCTCAAGATCAAGTGAAATAATGATGATCAAGTAGAGCGATATCGTATAAGATTGATAGTAAAAAGATATATTAAAAAATAATTGACTTTAATGAAATATTTTCTGTTGTAATTTGACGTATTATAGTTAGAGTAGACTTGACAATATATGTTATGTTTAACTTACATCTAAAATAACTAGATATGAAAACTACATTTTTTCATAGAGATCTTAAAGGAAGAATAAAAAGGAAAAGATACAGGTAAAACAAATCTCTATACGATCTTAAACAGGTGTCGACGTGTTAGTATAAGAGATATGCCTTTTATATACAACATACTTAATACAAACCCTAATTTATATTTTAAGAGGTTTGTGATAATAATTTTATTATCTTACTGTTGTATATAGACTACATATTGGTTACATGTCATAAAAAAAATTGTATTGAAAACTGATCGCCTTTTAAGGGAGTTTCAATAGGATCAATATAATTAAGCTTGAAAGAATTGGAAGTATAGTTGGATAAGAAATTCAAAATGAAGGATTTAAGAATAATGCAATTCTATGGATGCAAATTCACTAAGTCAAAAACAACAAGAAGATTTGGCTTTTTTAAGAAAAACTACATAAAGGAAGTTTTGTGACACTTCAATATGCAAAATTATAAGCCAATATCTATATATCTTCTTGTTAATTTCAAGTTATTCTCCAGTATAAGCCTTAAGAGTGAAGAAAAGAGAACGAGGATGTCTTGAGTACTATATGCATCTGCAATGAGAAGTTTAATATTCCTCATGATTTGTAATAAGATCGAATATTGCACATGTAGTAGAAGCAGTTAATCAATATATAACAAATCCTACTAAAGAGTATTAGAGTGCTCTAGAGAAGATCCTAAGTTAATTTAAAAGGGCTTCTAATGCTGCATTACAATATGAATAATCAAACCTTATTGTCAAAAGATATGTTAACTTTGATTATTCAAACGATCTTGATAAAAGTAAATCTACTATAAGTTATATGTTCATGCTTGTTAGTGGGATTGTAAGTTAAGTTTTAAAGCTATAATTAGTTGTGCTTATTTTTAAAAAAAATGCAGAATATGTAGCAAATATACAAGCTAACAAAGAAATGGTATAGTTGACATTGATGTTGGAAGAATTTAAACAAAAATAAAAATGGTTTTATTATTTTGTGATATTCAAAGTTCCTTATATCTAGCAAGGAATCTAATATTTCATTCAAAAATAAAGTATATACGAGTTCAATTTTACTTTGTACGTGAGAAAGTGGAAGAAAAAATTATGGATATATAAAAAGTTCATGCCAAACATAATATAGCAAATTTTATCAAAAAAAAGTAGTCAATAAGGACAAGTTTGTTTTGTTTCAATCTTTATGCAATTTGATATAAATATAAGCAACATGTCAATGACAAGGTAATGTGAATATTAATTGATTCTCAATCACATCTAAAAGTCACATAATAAGAAAAAATTATATATTATTCACAGTAGAAGAATCTAGATATTAATCACTAAATGTCTATAGATAAAAGATAAATATCAAAATATATGATAATTATATTATATTAAAATGAGGGGCTATAATTAGTTTGTAAGTCTTCTTTTTAGTCTTAAAAATATTTTTTGTCTTTTTTTTCAATCTTAATTTATTTATGATCCTTTATCCACCTAATCATCCTAACATTAGCCAAAAGCTTTTTACATTTTGGAAAATAGCATGTTAACTTGAAATAAGAAGAAAACTAAAAGTAGTTTTTCAAAGGCTGCCTCTCAGTAAGATTCAGACTAGAGTTAAATAACAAGTTATAGTTGGCACACTCTCCGTAAGATTAAGATATTTTAAGTTTGAAAGTTCAATTAAGTAAGGATGGTGAGGGTTACTACTATGTAATCAAAGCTATATTTTAAAAAGAAAAGGATAAACGGTTGCTATCTAGTTAATTATACACCTTTTATATTTCAAAAAAGAAATAAAAAATTAAGGACTTGTTTATTTCCACTTTAGTTTTTTTCTTTTTTCTTATTTTTAAATTCAGTAAAAAAGTTTTTCAAGTCGTTAATTTCTGTTTTTTATTTTATTTTTTCTAGTTTTTATATGTAGTTTTTGTTTTTAATCTAATTTAC
>JANTPM010000245.1:38377209-38391235 GCA_025434745.1 Erythroxylum divaricatum | reverse complement strand
TAATTTGAATTAATAAATAAGGCAACATGTATAATCATAATTATACATATTAATAATAATTACAAATTATATGATAATAATAATAATAATAATAATAACCAAGCATTGATCATAAATAGTTAACTGAAAAAACAAAGTCAACACAAAGTATATACAAGTTCAATTTTACTTTGTTCACGAGAAAGTGAAAGAAGAAATTATAAACATATAAAAAGTTCATGCTAAGCATAGTATAGCAAATTTTATGAAAAAAGTAGTCAATAAGGACAAGTTTGTTTTGTTTCAATCTTTATGCAATTTGATAGAAATATAAGCAACATGTCAATGACAAGGTAATGTGAATATTAATTGATTCTCAATCAAATCTAAAAGTAACATAAATATCAAAATGTATGATAATTATTCACTAAATGTCTATAGATAAAAGATAAATATCAAAATGTATGATTATTATAGTATATTAAAATGAGGGGCTAAAATTAGTTTGTAAGTCTTCTTTTTAGTCTTAAAAATATTTTGTCTTATTTTTTCAATCTTAATTTATTTATGATCCTTTATCCACCTAATCATCCTAACGTTAACTAAAAGCTTTTTATATTTTGGACAATAGCATGTTAACTTGAAATAAGAAGAAAACTAAAAGTAGTTTTTTAAAGGCTGCCTCTAAGTGAAATCCAAACTAGAGTTAATTAACAAGTTATAGTTGGCACACTATCATAAGATTAAGATATGTTAAGTTTGGAAGTTCAATTAAATAAGGATGGTGAGGGTTACTACTATGTAATCAAAGCTATATTTAGAAAAGGATAAACTGTTACTATCTAGTTAATTATACACCTTTTATATTTCAAAAAAGGAATAAAAATTAAGGACTTGTTTATTTTGACTTTAGTTTTTTTTCTTTTTTCTTATTTTTAAATTCAGTAAAAAAAGCTTTTTAAGTCTTTAATTTCTGTTTTTTTTTATTTTGATTTTTTCCAGTTTTTATATGTAGTTTTTGTTTTTAATCTAATTTACTATCAACTAAATATATATTATTTAATATTAAGTATTAATAATTATTATGAGTAATTTAATTTAATATTATATTTAGTTATTTAATAAGAATTATGAGTAGTTTAATTTAATTTTATCATTAAATCTAAAAATAAAATAATTTCAATTTTAATAATTATTAACAAATATAATTTAAATTTTAAATAAAAGTTTGTTTTAGTAATTAAAATATGTACTAATAAATAAATAAATTTAATAAAATATGTACTAATAAATAAATAAATTTAATAAAACATAATAATTTATTAATAAATAATATATAAAATAAATATTATTTATTTATTTATTTATCATGAAAATGAAAAATTTAATTAGGTGATAATAAGGACACTAAGAATTACAAAGATAGTAAAATGATTGGTTTATATATTCAAATCATATTGCCTTTCTTCCTATCCTAAAAGCCAATCTATTGAAATAATAGCAATTAGGAAACAGAAACAGAGAAGGTGAATACTTTCTTTTGGTACGTGAAGGGTTAATGTAACACCTAACGTCGACCCTCTCTTTTTATTTTTTTTTTATTTTGATGAATAAAAGTCAATACTTTTACTATGAATGAGGTGCACCTTCTCCACGTGTCAAAAGATGGGAGTTCACCGAGTCATTAGAAAAAGGGTGAAACGGACTTTTTCAGTTATAGGAGTAAATAATTCATCGTTGGGGTTTCCACCATACTTCTAGAATCTCTATTCTAATTATCTCTTGACATTGCTGAGACGGTAAAGGATTCTTTTAGCTTAGGTTAAGTGAAATCGGGAGTTTAAGTTGTTTTTATATACAACAATTTAAAATTTAAAATCAAAATTTTGTCTTTTTATAAAAAAGCTTACGTGACTTAAATAAAGATTAATCTAAGTGTGAATGACTTAAATATATTTTCCTATAATTAAGACGGTCCTAAGATATCCCGTGTTACAATTAAACTTTAGGTGAATCGTGGTGCATTTTTTAAGTGGCGTTTTTTTTGTAGTTTTTAATTTTAATTTGTTATTTTAATTTTCTTTTTTTAATTTTAAAAGCAAAATTTTATTTAATTGAGATTTTTGATATAAAAATTGAAAATAAAAATTTATCTAATTAAGGTTTATAATGAAAAGATAAAAATAAAAATATATTTGATTTTATCATCTTATTTTTATTAATTATTTTTAGAATAATATATTATATATTTAAATTAATTAATTTTTATTATTTTTTAATTGCAGTCATTGTTAATTATTTTTAAAGACAGTCCGGTAAAAATGGTTAGGTATTTTAATAAACAATTAAATATTTGTAAAACAAACATTGAAAAAAAGAACTCCAGTCAAAGATTCACATATATCTAAATCAAGCAAAAGCTTTATAATTGGGAGGACCGTATCATCATTATCCTCGTAGGTCGGAGCTTCCCTCATGCTTGGGACTCTTTTCCCAAGATTGCCCATCGTCTTGGTCTCTCTTCTCAATCGCTCATTTTCTGGCTACTGTCATCTTCTTTAGCAACAAATACTTGCAGACCGGCGACAAAAAGGCCGGCGAGACGTTGCTGGGCATCCCCATGAGTATCTGTGGAAAACTTCAATGTTGAATAATAGAAGTTGATAACCAACGAATAATAACGATGTATGTCCTTTTATATACAATATTTAATTATTTACATACAATATTTATATACAATATTTATTACAAATTATTTACATATTTTAAAAATAATCAAGTGAAAATTATAAATATTTAATTAATATTTTTAAAATAGTTAAAAAAAAAAGAGAATCATGAATTAAGCACCTACTTTATATTTGAGAAATAGAAATACTTAATTCTATTAATATGACCACGTTTCGTACGTACTTAAATAAAAGGGATATAATTTTCAACATAGGATTTAAGTTTAGATCGCATCAAAGATGCTTCAATCGTGGATTTGTTCACGAAAAGCAATAATTAAAATTTTCAATTCATTCCATTGGTCTAATTATAAAAATTTTAATTTTTTGTTTATTTTTAATTTTTGATTTAATTTATTTTAATACTTTTTTTAATTTAATAAATTTTTTAAACTAAATTAAATAAATAAATTTTTATTTAACATTCTTTTTTAATTAAATTTTAAATTTTTAAATTTTATTTATTTTTAGTTAATTTTATAACAGTTTAATACTAATTGAATATTTTAAATCTTAAATATTTTGTCTTATTGACTTGATTTTCGATCAGGATTCTAAAATATTGATAAAAAATTATAGCAACAGTATGTTTGTTGGAGAAAAAGCAGGGGGAGACGGAATTAGTAAAAGAAAGCCGTATCAAATACAACCTCAGCAAGTAATACTATATCTTTTCTTATACACGAAGAAATCTAAAGACTGTTTAAGTTGAATTATACTACATAATGACGTCTCGGTAAGGTTCACTATTGTGGAGATTTTGGAACAGGTTGTCATGGATTAAGCATAATGCTTGTTTGAACAGCAAATATATATTTACTTTCCTTACTTGCACGCCTCTATATGATTAGAAGATTCATAACATAAACTTTTTATAATAACCTTTTTACTCTTTTGCACGAATATACGATCGAAGTGACGCATACATTTTGAATTACAAGATAACGATATAATTGTGTGTTTTTGGCATTGCTTTTAGAAGTTAAAAAAAAAAAAACGTGTTTGTACTTTGTACCCAAAAACAAAAAAAGGTGCTTTAGGAAAACTCTCCATGAAAGTTGTGACTTTTGAAATGCACATTCTACGGGTCTTTTCGAACCATAATTCGAACAAAAACATTACTTTATAATAATCTTATATCTGTATAATAATTGATATAACATTATATCAATATTACATTAGAAAATTTACATGTTGCATATTTTAAATGATTGTCATATGATTCATTATTAGTGAATTACCACTAAGGTTGGTGTTATATTTGTTTCAAATTACATCCGATATGAACTCAAACAAATGGATGGTTATTATATATATTTAAGTCTAATTTCAAAATTGAGGAGAAGGCTCTTTAAAAAAAAAACACAAGTTAGTTTTTTTTTTTTTGGAATTAAATGTTGTTTGTTGTTTTCTATTTTCAAAAAGAAAAACAATATTTATGTTTGTAGATAAATGGTCGGTTGAAAAGTCGAGAGGTGTTTCCTGGCACGTTCAACAACCAGGTTTTTACTGGGTTACCCTGATAACCACGTTGTCTTCTGCGAGTTATCAAACTCGATATATACCCTCTCATTTCTATCTCCATTCGCTCTCTCTGTGCATTAAGGATATCTCTCAGACCATCTTCATTTTCTTGGAGAGGTCATTCCTCTTACTTACTTGATTATGTGTTCTTTCCTTTCTGTTAATATATAGTTCGTACCCTGCTCAGTTCCTTGTTTCCCTATTCTGGTTGCTTATGGTTCTTCAGGTTTGTTTTAAATCTGAGCTGAGGACTGCATTCTACGCCTACTTTCTGTTTTGGACGGGACGAAAGAAGGGAAAAAGAAGAAAGGAAAACACGCAGTAGGGCTCCTCACGCCTTGTTGACTGGCGGATTAGGTAAATTCCGTATGCTTTGTGCATTTTTTTCTGTTTTGTTCCCTTTTATTGTTAAGTTTCATGTGCAATGCTGTAGTAATCTTCATCAAGAACTTGGAAAAAGATGAGCAGTTTGGGAGATCTGCGTTTATCCTTTTTCTATCACTCTTTCTGTTGGACATGCAATTAAAAACTTTGTGTGCTTTGCAGCTTAAAGGTTAACTTTTCGTGTTGAGTATGAAAATGAAGGTTTTGTTACTTGATGTTATTTTATTATTTGGAGGGTTAAATGTCCTCTTCTTTTATCCCTAGCTAGTGTTTTGATTAAATGATACGGCGGCATTATTACCGGTGTGGTACTAGAATCTCTTTGGTTGACTACTGTCGCAAGTTACGGGAAAACGATAAAGAAAAACTCTTGTTATACTCTTTTTATATTTCAATGAAATATTGTCTTGTCCTTTACTGTAGGGGGCTTGAAAATCTAATCTAATAATTTTTCTATATCTTATATGTATGCTATGGTACTGTGTTGTGTTGCTTAGCAGTACCGTTTTTCTGCATAATGATTCTGAAAGCTAAATTTGGATTCAAATAATAGAAAGCATACATAATGACCTCTTGCTTCGTTTTCTGTTTTCTTTTTCGTGGTCTTCGATTCCTTTCATGGGGTACGGAAACCTAATTTAGTTGGTCCTGTTTAATTAAGAACTATATACCCTTGAAAGTGATGTATTTAGATCTAAAAGCGACTTATCTTTTCTGCTGAGCCACATAGCCGTAGCTTATACATCATCACTGATGTCACATGCATATATATTTGAAGATTATTATCATCAGCATATAATATGAAGCTAAGACATATATTAAAGCATTATGTCTATCGCTACGAAATTTTATTAGCATTAGTCATCAATTATATTTTCTCTGCACTTGAATGCATCTACATCACGAAAATGGCGGTGGAATTGATTTCTAAGTATATTGATTAAAAATATTGGGTCGATTTATGATTATGTTTCTTTGGTGAATAATATTAGTTGTCATTTGGTGTTATTGAATGATGAAACATTTGTCTTGTACAGTGTTTTAATCTTTCAAGCTACAAAAGTGGCCATCAGTTGCAAAATTTCCTATTAATTTGGAGTGTTGGATAACTGTAAGTGTGAAATCATCTTGTAAAGACAAACCGTTATCGGTTTTTAATGCTTCCTTCTTAGGTGGTAAGGGTTGTCCAGGACTTAGAAGGGCTAATATCACAGTCAACTCTTCCTTATTGGGGACTAGAGTACGTTCCCTTTTTATGTAAATGTTTCTTCTTTTTTAGTTGTTACCTTGAGCTACTTGATTTTGTTTATGGTTTTTGTCGTCTCTGATAATGATAAGACAAGTACTTGACAGCGGGTGTTCAATTTCTTGAGAAAAAAAGAAGTTGATCTTGACATGGTTATGTTCTTGGGAGTAACGTGCTTCTTTGATCATCCTTCGTGCAGATATTGAAGTCATCTTGCTGGCATACACCATAAAGTTAGAAGTAGTACTCTGTGAACAATGGACAGCCACTTAATATAAATGCGGTGTAGCTTGGAGATGAGAAGGTATGATACCAAGTATGTTCTCTTTCTGTTTCAGAATGCCTTCATTTGAATTTTGTTTTGGTGTTGCTTACAGTTTTCGGGGAGTCTACATTTGATGGACTGTTCTCCCAGCAGCAGTGACAAGAAAACTTTGAAGAGGTGGTTTTTTATTGACAAAAGGGTTGGGTAAAAAGACCTCTGCAGAAAACACAATTCCTCTTTTTCTAAGTGCAAAACTTATTAGACTGCAAGCAAGTTTTTCAGTGATAAAAAATCGAATGGACGTGAAGTCAAATCATTCGCCTCCCGTTCTCAGTGATCCTATACCAATAAGCAAGTCAAAACTCAGCATCCATTCTAATCTGTTGCCTTACCCACAATCGGGACGGACATTTTCTTCTGGCAAGTACATCGGCATTTCTAGGAAAAAGCCAGGAAAACTAGATGATGTTCGCTCCAATGGCTGGCTGGACGCCATGATATCCTCATCACCCCCTCGCAAGAAACTCAACAAAGATATTGGTGTTGAGGTTCCCTCGGATGATATCGACGTCGCTTACGGCTCCTGGATGGTATGTTTTCTTTGTTGTTAATGATAAATTCATTTGGCTAGTATATGCATTGCACACTGTTTATCGCTGGCGTTCAACAAAAATTTACATTTCTTATCACATGTTCTTATCCATTTCTAACCAAGGGCTTTAATCTGATTTCTTACATTTGGTTGAACTCGTATCCAGCTTAAGTATCCATCAGCATTGAACTCGTTCGAGCAAATAACCAATTTTGCCAGAAACAAGAAAATAGCGGTATTTCTAGATTATGACGGGACACTTTCTCCAATTGTAGATGATCCAGATCTGGCACTCATGTCGGATGATGTGAGGACTAGATTGAAGTTGTTGATTTTACATTTGTTCATATGTGCCAAGTTTTTCGCAGTAATTGAGATGGGATTATTTTTCAGATGCGTTTAGCTGTAAGAAATGTAGCCAAGTGCTTCCCAACTGCGATCATTAGTGGAAGAAGTTGTGAGAAGGTGGGTGTAGGGTTCCTGATTTGACCGCCATTATGCCTCTGATTCAGATAGATTACTTTTTTTCTTTTTTCTTTTTTTTTTTGTTTAATTCAGTTTAGTTATTATGGTGATAATACTCTGTATTCTTTTAGGTTTTTGAGTTGGTAGGACTAACAGAACTCCATTATGCTGGTAGCCATGGGATGGACATCATGGGACCCATCAGTAAGAGAATGTCCAGTGACCATCTAAACTGTATTGAATCTACTGACCAACAGGTTATAAGATATCTTTTTGGACCCATACGGAATATTAATTAGGCTTCTGCTAAACTTAAGATTGCAGATTAATTAACAGGTTTGTTGGAATTTTGCAGGGCAAGACGGTGAATCTTTTCCAGCCCGCTCGAGAATTTATACCCATGATCGATGAGGTGCGTGAATACTTCACTTTCTAGTTGTTCATAACTGCTGGTGGTTTAATTGTAACAATCCTCTGATTTTACGTACTTGTAGGTTTTTAGAGCCCTTGTCGAGAATACTAAAGGTGTCAAAGGTGCAAAAGTTGAGAATCACAAGTTTTGTACCTCTGTACATTACCGTAATGTAGAGGAGCAGGTATTCAATAGCATGAAAACTAGGTTTTCCTGATAAGAAGTTTGTCTCCTGCTGTGTTATATATCGGATTGAAATGAGCTTTGTTCCTTTCTATTCAGAACTGGCCTGTCATCGGACAACGTGTTCATGACATTCTGAAAGAGTATCCTCGTCTAAGATTAACTCATGGTCGGAAGGTATTCTCTCTTTTTAATACACATACTATTTTTTTTTTTCCTTCCCTCTCACTAATGCAATAACACTTACTTACTGGTGAATCTGCTTAATTCTTCAGTAATTTTGTGTTCATTCAAAATCCTTTGCTTACTTCAGTTATGTGGCAGGTTTTAGAGATCCGGCCTGTTATCGACTGGAACAAGGGGAAAGCAGTTGAATTTCTCCTTGAATCTCTTGGTACACATTCATAATTTTTAGTGAAAATATTTTCTATTTTGTTACGACCCTTCTGATTTTTTGTTTTCATTTTCAGAATTAATTAAAAGAAGTTTTAGTTGAGTTTATGTTATTTTGTTTTTAATTTTAATTGCTACAAGGAGATACATATATACTTTTTAGTTATTTAATATTAACTAATAATAGGAAATATGATTAATATAACTTAATTATTCCAATCTAATCCAATTTATTTTAAGAATTAATAAAATAAAAATATTTTAATATTTGAAAATTATTTATTAAATGCTGTTTACCTTTAAAATATCTTTAAAAATTATTCAGTAAACAAAATATTTTTAAAAATTAAAATATATTTTGGATATGTAAATATTAATTTTCAAAAAAAAATTCACATTTCTCACTTATTTGATATTTATTTCAATAAAATATGATGAACATATTATTAATATTCTTTAATAATATATTATATAAGAGATGAAAATGAAATTAATGTTAACATTTATTTGATATTTTATTAATGTTAGCAATAAAGTGTAATTACATTAATATTAATAATTAAACATTTTTCACGATTAGTTCTTGAAGAATCTTTAATCGCTCATAATCTAAAAATAAAATTGTGGTGCAGAACTAAATGATAGTGACGATGTTCTCCCAATTTACATCGGTGACGATCGCACGGATGAAGATGCCTTCAAGGTAGTTAGTGGCTGAGAAGTTTGTGGTTTATGTACTTTGAGACAAAAAAAAAGCTGAGTCTTATTGGCTGGTCTTATTCCAGGTATTGCGAGAAGGCAACCGAGGTTATGGTATTCTGGTGTCCTCCATGCCCAAAGAAACCAATGCATGCTACTCTCTCAAGGATCCAACGGAGGTGGAAAATGTGTATTTCTATCTTTTCTTAGTTTCTGCTTCTTGTCTGATGGTTGAAGTTTCTACACAGGTAATGAAGTTTCTCAAGTCCCTGGTGACATGGAAGAAGTTGGTGGAGTATCCATGAGCTTTAGGAGAACCAAGTGACAATCTGCTTATAGCAACTGTTACTTAGTTTCAGAATAAAGATGAAGCCGTCACTCGATCTGGAATTAGTGTTTTATTATTTACTATAGAAATATTATCCCCTTATTCAACCCGTCAAGTCTTCTTACCTGAAACTGAAAGCACAGAGGTCCGCGACGCTTATTGATTACGGTGTATCATGCTCGTGATATCCAAGCTTTAAGTAGAATAACACTGGAGGGGAAGTGTTACTTACTCTAGCTAGCTTACAGCTTAATCAGTATTAAATCCTACGTGTTATGCAATGCTTTAGCTTTGTCCTATGGTCCTACTGCTTGTGTATATAATTAAGGTTTGTCATTAAGGACGTGTGGGGGCAACGAGACTTCCTACCCTGTAGGATCGATATATATGTAGACATGTCCACTCCTAAATTAACCGACATTTAGGATAGAGGAAGCTAGATAATCTAATTAATGCATGAGTGAAAGTCAAGGATTTACTATTAACATTTTTACTATTATATTATTTGTTGATATGAAAATAAATCAACAAATAGTATTTATTAAGTTAATAACACTAATAACTAAGATCGTCAATTTCCCACTATTATTTATAATTTATAATCTTAAGTAAGTAACAATCAATCATATCTATTTGTTTACTAGGATAATAATTAACTACTTTATTAATTATTAACTAATTTAATTTATTATTAAAATTTATAATATTCTTATTATTTTATTGATATATGGTATTCACTTCACTTAGTATTACTTATATCTTATTTGGTTAATAGCAAATAATATATCTGTTAGTTAAATATGATAATGAATTAAGTCTTTCAATAAAATTTTATTTATTAGTAGATAATACTAATAAAAAAGATGGAGTACTTCTTCACGTTAAATACTATTGACATTATACTAATACTAATTCATAATATTAACTAACATTTAATATATTAAAATTTTTATACCTTTAATATTATAAGTTTTATTTATTAATGACAAAATCAATCGAGTTAATTATTACCTATTTACTATATACATATGAGTAATAAAATGGATTAATATTACAGATTAATAATAAAAATGATAATCCAACTAAATAATAAGAATTTCTATATTAACAATAGAAATCAACGAGCAAAGTAAATAATCAATTCTCTATATAATAGAAATCAATCAATAAACTTAATATTTTATAAATATCAGTACTTATAAATAAAATATTATAAATATATTATATGATTTATGAATATTATTATATAATAAATAAAAATGCAATGAAAGACATATTAAACTTATAAATATATTATATATACTATGATTAATTATTTATTTCTAATTATAATAAGTTAATAATATATAGATATGATAAATTAATAAATTTAGTAAATTAAATTGTTTTACACATATTACTCTTATACTTTTTTAATTTTGATACGATCTCTTATGACATACATGTTCAAGTGATTAAAGTTTATTATATGTACTATTGAAAATATAGTTGTAAATAAGAGTTTCTTTATCATAATTAGGAGTTAATATTGTTCCTTACTTAGGAGTAATGCTGATTATATATGCCTTTGTAACATATAATCTTTTAGAAATCAATGGAAATACTTTCTTTTAAGCTTTTCTATAATTTTACATGGTACTAAAGTATGGATTCTCTACCTAGTGTCAACAAGGATAATGCCTCAAATACTAAAAAAGAATGCCACAGTTCTATTGTCCGAGGTCGAGAAGATCGAGGCAATGGCACTAATGGCGTAATCCACGACCAAACTAAAGCCTAATTTTCAAGTTGGACAATCACAATAGAAAGGGGCAACAAGAGGCAAGATATGCGCTGTGACAAAATTTTCCATGAAGTTTCAGAGTGTTTTGAGGTCATCGGTTAGGGCCATAAGGCAAAAATCATACTGAGCTAGTTCACGGTAGAGTAGGCCAACTCAAGAGGTGAGTAAGCACTAAGTGGGGCTTAAGTTTTTCATGCCACACAAGGAAAATCTAAAAATAGTAGCAACATTCCAAGTCTGTTGAGCGAATAATTTTAGCAACATTCCAAATCTGTTGAGCGAATAGTTTTAGAAACAGTTAACACTTATAGATCATGATAACTCTAAGAAGCTTTCTTGTAAGGATTTTGATAACCTTATATGAATATTGGATAGTGGGGCGTCCAATCATATAACATGTTGCTTGTATTTGATGTGTGATGTCAAACAAGCAACACCTGTATCAGTAATTTTGCCTAATGAGCCAAGACAACTGTGAAAATGATAGGTCAAGTCATATTAAGTCAAGACGTGGCTTTAATTAATGTTCCTTATGTGCCTAGTTTGATTTGCAATTTGATTTATATATGTCAGTTGATTACTGAGTTAAATATTTAAATTATGTTAACTAATGAGCTTTGTGTGATACAGGATAGTTCCTCGAAGATATTGATTAGCGTTAGTGAACTTTAGGGGTTCTATTACTTTAAGTCTACAAGGCTATATTCAACTATGAAGATAGAGAGAATGGAATCCTTCATTGTTTGGCACTGACATCTCAAACATCAGTTAAGTCAAAATTATGTTTTATTCTTGATATTGGTAGGATATATTTTAAGAACAAAAATATCTATATGATTATGTTTTCGAGTCAAGTAAACTCATCTTTTCTATTGAGTATTAACAATGTTGTAAGTTCCTTTGATCTTCTCCATTGTGTTTTATGGGGACCTTATTATAAGGCATCATATTGTGGTGCCCACTATTTTATTTATATTGTGGATGATCATAACCATACACTTTGGGTTTACTTATTGAAAGCAAAAAGTGAGGCTAGTACGTAATAGATCTTTACAAGTTGGTTGAAACTCAATTTAGGAAGACTATTAAGTGGATACAGAGTGATAATGGGTTGGAGTTTGATTAAGGCTAATGTAAGAATTCTATAGAGAGAAGGGTATTATTTATGAAACTTGCTACACTTATA
Organism: Erythroxylum divaricatum; assembly: GCA_025434745.1. Classification (NCBI taxonomy): domain Eukaryota; kingdom Viridiplantae; phylum Streptophyta; class Magnoliopsida; order Malpighiales; family Erythroxylaceae; genus Erythroxylum; species Erythroxylum divaricatum. The sequence continues at coordinate 38,379,067 of JANTPM010000245.1, read as the reverse complement.
CATTACAACAATATGGGAGAGTAAAATGTAAACAATGGAATATTTTGTAGGTAGCAAATGCAATGCAATGTCAAGTTGCTTTGCCTATTTGTTTTTAGGGCAGATATGTTTTAACTATGACTTATCTTATAAATAGAACGTCGACTATTAATTGAACAAACAATGATCACAAGAGAATTTTTTTAGCATGGGGTCGTATTACTAACATGTTAAAGTGTTTGGCTGCCTATGAAATGTGTATAATAATCTAAGAATAAATTGAGGCCTAAAAGTAGAAAATATATCTTTTAGGATAACTATATAGGAAGAAATACTGGAGGCTTTATGAACTCAAAAGGTTGATTTTTCTTTTTTTATAGTGTTTCATTTCATGAAAATGTGTTTTCTTTTGCTCAAAATGATGAACAGATTGAACGTCGAATTTAAGATATTAATCACTCTTTTGATGAAATTTTTGATATGACAGACGAGTGATAAGAGAGAAGGCAAAATCGAAAGCAAAAATTTGGAATTAAAGGCCAATGCTAGTAATTCTCAAGAGGAGATCGCTATAGCTCAAGAAATAGAGAGTAGATTGCAATGAATGACTCATCAACTAGCTCAATTGGAGGACTAAATTGTTTATTTTGCCATTACAAGAAGTTTGGGGCTATTTGTAGCCAAAATTTCTTCCCTTCTTTGAAGCCACCACAATATGACAACTCTTTAAGTACTCCTTATCCCATAGCAAATTATGTGAAGTTTGATCATTTTTCTCAGGGTCATATAGTGTTTTTAACCGTCATAACCTCAGAGTTTGAGCATAAGAGCGATGCAGAAGCCGTGAAAAGCGTAAAATAGCTATATATAATGGCATGAGAATTTTTCGCACTTGATAAAAAACAAAACATGGTCTTTTGAGACTTTGTCGCCTAAAAAGAAACCAATTGGCTATAAGTAGGTATTTAAGATCAAGTGCAAGTCAGATGAGACTATTAAGCGATATAAAGCATGATTGGTGTAAAGGGTTTCACACTTGTTAAAGGTCTTGATTTTTACAAGACATTTGAGTCAATTGTCAAGCTCATGATCGTTCATATTTTTGTGTTCATAGAAGTTGTGAAAGGTTGGGAGTTGCATCAAATGAAAGTTAACAATGCATTCCTACATGACAATTTAGAGGAGGAAGTATGCATATAGCTTCCTCCTAAATTCAAGAACAAGTTATGAAAATAAAATTTGTTAGTTATGCAAGTCAATTTATAGGTTGTGCCAAGCTTCTCAAAATTAGTTCACTAAGTTGACCACAAAGCTAAAGAGGTATGGTTTAGATTAATCTTGAATAAATTATTTGTAGTACCCCCTTACCGCAGGGTACACATCAGGACGCCCACAGGTCATTCCGGTATATATCCTCCGATAAGAGTGAGCAACGAATAATCACTACAAACACTCCACTTGGCATCATAATAAAACATTAATATAAAAATCGCAAACTTTTCTAAACCAATTTTTTCCTCATTTCATTTCATAGAAACCAAAAGTCTACACGTCTGTCATCTTTTACTGTCTGTACATCAATCCCAAAAACCCAGTACAAATGCTACATGAAAGAGGAAAAATACATCAGATCTATCTAGGTCATCCCAAAACTCCCAACTGATCGATCTGTGAGTCATGACTTCTCCCGTCAAAATGATCTACACGGCTCGAAAAGTCCCTCTGGAGTTAGAAGTCTACTCTCGGTCCTGAAAAATATGTTACAATTTTGGGTGAGTTCGCGAACTCAATGAGGTAACCACCATCGATGGTTCACTCAATTCATGCAACAATCAGGCATATCACAATTATTTCATAATTTCACATACATCAGAAGTAC
>JANTPM010000245.1:38365795-38377109 GCA_025434745.1 Erythroxylum divaricatum | reverse complement strand
GGGTGGACCATCGATGATGGTTTCTCGCTGAGTTCGCAAACTCACCCAACATTGCAAATATTTTTCAGGACAGTGATTGTAGACTCCTAGCTCCAGTTAGCGAGAGACTTTTCCTGCCTTGTCGAGCGCGTTGGCAAGAGAAGTATGGCTCACAGGTCGGTCAGCTGGGATGGTTTTGAGGATGACCTAGTTTAGATTGTTGTATCAATTCCTTTTTGGAGTAATGTGTATAGATTGTGGAAACTGATGGACTTGTACTTTCATGGTTTTTAAGGAATGAAATGAGAAGTATTTTGGTTTCAAAAATTTAGTGATTTTAATATTTTGGTTTTATTTTGTTGATGACATGTGGATTATAGTAGTGATCGTTCGTAGTGCACCCTTATCGTCGGATATGCGTCGGAATGACCCACGGGCGTCCCGGTGCGTACCCTACGGTAAGGGGGTGCTACATTTAAGTGCACGCCTCTTACAATTGAGCCAACAAAACCTTCAGGTCTTGGGTTTGAGTCGTGGACTCACCCTTGATCAAAGAACACAATACCTGCAGTGATGGCGGTAGAGGTCGGGCTCTACACGCGAGGTCATTCCAATAGAGCAGGGTCATCACCTAGGCTTGGCCAATGGTGAATTAGTGGAGAACGATTCATCCTATTGGCAACTAGTGGGACGTTTTATCTATCTCACAATCACTCAACCCGAGATTTGGTTCACAATTCATATGTTGTGGCAATTTGTTCAAACACCTCGTAAGGAACATTTTGAAGCGGTTATGCACATTATTTGCCATATTAAGAGGCAACCAGGCTAAAACATTCTCCTTTAGACTAACAATGATTTTCTCAACTCCGAGCTTTCTGTAACTCATATTGTGTAAGTTATCCTATTTCATGCATTTCAGTGATTGACTATTTCGTGATACTCGATCAATCACCAGTCTTGTGGAAGATGAACAAATATAGTATTATGTCCGAATCATCAGTGAAAGCTGAATACAAGGTGATGGTTGCTGCTACCAGTGAGATGGTACGGTTGAAGTCTTTATAGGCTTCTTTGAGCATGGTTCATCGTAAACTCATGATTGTTTTCTGCGATAGACAACCTTCTACCCATACAATGACTCACCTAATTTTTCATAGACGCATTAATCACATAAAGATTGATTGTCACTATGTTAGAGAGCAACTTTAAGCAGGAATTATATCACTATGTTAAAGAGCAAGTTTAATCAAGAACTGTTACTACATCGCATGTGAGGTCACAATTCCAACCAATAGACATTTTTACCAAAGCTCTATGATGATCACAATTGCAATACTTGCTTAACAAGTTGGACATTAATGATATGCATATGTCAACTTAAAGGGGGTATTGGAAATACAATTATAAATAGGAGTTACTTTATTATAACGACAAGCTAATATTTTACCTTAATTATAGTTAATGTTTTACCTTATTTAGGAGTAATATTGATTAAGTTAATGTTTCACCTTAATTAGGAAGTAATAGGAGTAATATTAGTTAAGTTAATGTTCCACCTTAATTAGGAGTTAACATTTTACCTTATTATTAAGTAGTGTTGATCATATATACCTTTGTAACATGTAATCTTTCTAAAATCAAAGGGAATATTTTTTTCTTTATTTTTCCCTAGTTTCACATGTATCTCAGTTAAAGTGTTTAACAAAAACACTTAATCTATTAAGGTATGTGTTTATTTAGAATAGTTTTGAAAAATAATTTTAAAACACTAAAGGCTTCTACAATCAAGAAATTTATGTTGAGTCAAAATATTTTTAATCCCACTTTAAAAAATATGTTAAAATAATTTTCACACAATTCTATTCCTCATTTTTTATTTGAAATTTATCGTTTATTTTTTGGTCAATGTGAGGTAATAAGCTGATATTGTAATATGATTGGAGTGAGATTAAAAGGGAGAGTCATAGCTCGGCCATAAGGTCATAGGCTTGAATTATAGAAATAACTTCTTTATAAAAATATAATAGTAAAGCTGTGTACATAATGACCCTTTCCAAATTCCTGCAAATTGAGGAATCTTCTACACTAGATTCGTTGAATTTGACTTTTAAAGGAGGATGATTAGATGACAATTATTGTGAACTCTATGCAGACTTTAAAAGGGAATAGAAAACCTCAGGACGTAAATGAGTTGATAAGAGGCTCTTTTGATTTAAGTGAGGTCGCAGGTTTAAATCATCCTCATTTATGCAATCATTTAAAATTTAGGATCAGAATTTTGTCTCCCACAAGAGACCTATACGGTTTGAGCGGGGATTAATCTAGATGTGGATGATCTAAAAATGCCTTCTTATAGTTGAAACCTTTCTAAAATATTCTGTGAGTAACAAAAAAAAAAATCACAAAGAACGGTGGAAACAATTAATATCATGAAACAACAATAAGGACCTAGCTTGGGTTGTGCCCTCACGGGCTCCGTCTATTATTAGATTTGGGCTAACACAGCTGGTCTGCAGGTGCCCTCTTAATTCTAAAATCTACCGCATTTTCACATATCAAGCAAACTCTTGCATCTATGTAATGTGCCACAACGAAATATATGGCCACTGGGTCTAAACCAGGGCGGACCCAACAAGAAATGAACAAGGTTTCTTTGGTACTATCGAGTCTTTGCCTAGTGTTACCTTCCTGCCAAATTTTTTCCTCTTACAAAATTGATTTGGCAAAATTTGCATCTCTACTTTCTCCCCACTGTCATAGTAAGCATAAGCTACCGTCACTAGAATCCCATCAAGATCTTCCTCAACTTGGAAAATCCTAGTTTCATCGAAGCATGTAGATACAAATGGATACAATGCTAAAAATCTACTAGTTTATCCATTTGTATCTCAAGAAAATGGATAAATGAATCGTAAATATCGATTCCAGATTAGTATGTATACGACAAAGCCTTAGGATGACATCCATTTGGTCCCATTATATAGGGTATATACTAAGGCTTTGTGAAGTACTAAAATCTTTAGACGTACGATGCATACAGAGGAGATATATATAGATGTATATAAGTCACTGATTCGAGTGCAGTAAGTAAGTTGACGTCTAAAACACTGACTTCCAACAGAAAGTGGGATAACTTCAGTTCTTTGAAAGAGGAATATGTCGATGTCCCTGAAATGTCCGCCCTCCTCGCCATCTCTCTCCTCCACCCCTTATCTTCACGTACTCTCTTCTTCTCTTTCCCGTCTGGACTAGTTTGTCTATGTAATGTTCTATACATGATATGGGCTGGTTTTGATCCTTGAATTGATAGCAGAGAAGAGGATTAGAAGGACCAAGATTGGTGTTTCCTGGTGGGTGGGGAACTTCAAATCAAGTGGTTTTCAAGTTGCCATCTTTTCCGCAGATTCGAGCTGCTTCTGGCTCCTCTTCTCTTGATACCGGTACCCTTCATCTATTTCTCACTATCTTCATTGTCTCCATTTGTTTTTGGATTAAAGATATGTTCTTTTTGGTCTTTGATGTGATGTTTTTTAAAGGGGTGACTACTGAATTGGATGCTGTGTCTAGCTTCAGTGAGATCGTTCCCGACACTGTCATTTTCGATGATTTCGAGAAGTATGTTTCAGTTAGTTTATTTGAGCAATGCTTGGTTACTTGCTTCTCGGGCTGTTGTCTTGTGTCAAGTGTAATTGACGATTGTTTGGTATTTAATTTTACAATATAGGTTTCCTCCAACTGCTGCTACGGTTAGCTCTTCCCTTCTTTTGGGTATATGTAGCTTGCCAGATACTGTTTTCAGAGTAAGCACATAAATTAACTTACATCATAACTGTGAAGAGTGCTTTTAGTAATCGTTTAGATCAATAAAAGTCACGGTTAGTTTCAGTTTTCTTTTTTTTCAACTTGAAATTTCGTTTTTTATCTGTTTGTAGAATGCTGTGGACATGGCTTTGGCAGATTCAACGTGTTCTACTCTAGAAAACCCTGAATTGAGATTGTCTTGTTTTACTAACAAGGTTGGATTTCTTGACTGGTGGTTTCCATTACTGGAGGATGTCCTGTAAATTTGATTTCGGGGATCTAGTTAGGCTGACTGGGTCATTCATGTAGGCTTTAGTGAATGTTGGAGGAGATTTGGCAAAGCTAGTACCTGGCCGAGTTTCAACTGAAGTGGATGCACGGCTGGCCTACGATACTCATGGAATTATTAGGAAGGTAACAAGTTCAAGAGAATGATGGAATTATTTGCTTATTCATTTCTGTATAGTGGATGATGTTGCAAGTGGTGTATGATCCAAGGTAATTGATCAGGATCCTGGAAGGGAGTCCTTAATTTGGGTGGATAACCATTCATTTATATGCTTTCTGATAGTATTTTCCCAATCTTGACCCTGATATTTTGGATCACATATTTTGTCAATAACATAGTTTCTAAGCTGTCTAGCATTATGCCTTTCAGCAAGTCTTGGCATGTCTTTTGATGCCGTGTCTCTGTTGAACTTGCAGGTGCATGACTTACTGAAGCTGTACAATGAAATCAATGTTCCCCCTGAGCGTCTGTTATTCAAAATTCCATCGACTTGGCAAGTGAGTTTCATACAATAAATAGCAGAGCTGCTGTTTTTATGATTTCATAGGTCTCACAGGGTTTTAACACTAGGAAACTGATAACTATTATCATTTTCTTTGACCTTAATTACTGGATCTTTTATCCAGGGCATAGAGGCCTCAAGATTGCTGGAAACTGAAGGCATTCAGACACATTTGACTTTTGTTTACAGGTAGATTTGTGAAACTAGCAGGATATCTGTAAAACTTGCAGTGGAAAATAACAATGGCATTTAACTCATTAGCGTCAAGTTTCCAAGAGAAGCAAGTTTTTTATTGTAAAAGGTTCACTCTCATACTTAATCCTTTGGTTTGTTTCACCATAATTGCTCAAAAAAACGGAAGAGGGCAAGTTCTTGTCTTTCTGTGGGAATTCATCATGTTCAGGCCGGATTTCAATGTCCATTAATTTCTTTGGTCTCTGGATTTTTGTGATGACAGTAGAAACTACAAACTTGTTTACTAAATCCTTTCCATGTGTTCGCATCAATTTTTTGTTGCCGTTGTATAACATCTATTTGTTTCCTGTTTCTTGATTGTTTGTTGCTCTTAAGTTTTGCTCAAGCTGCAGCCGCAGCCCAAGCTGGAGCTTCTGTTATTCAAATTTTTGTTGGTCGCCTTCGAGTAAGTACTCTCACTGATTAATAGCATTGTTATCTCAATAGTATTTACTTTGATTTAATTCTTTAGGTGCTTCTGTGTTTTTCAGGATTGGGCACGCAATCATTCTGGTGACCCTGAAATAGAAGCTGCTTTGAAAAGAGGAGAAGATCCTGGGCTGGCTTTGGTGAGTCAAGAAAGAGATTAACTTTTCTAGCTCTTCAGTTTTCAACTCTGTATTAGGTGTTCCCTGACATATTTTATTGGCTTCAAAATTTATATATTCTATTATCTCATAATTAAGATGTGACTTTAGAAGAGTAGCTACAAGTTTGATTCAAAATCTGTTTCTCTTTTACTTATCTGTAGATTATTCTTACCTATGAGGAACATTTACTCGATATACTGAGCGGTGATTATCACTAAGGGGACCTTTACAATTCTTAATGGGGACCTTTACAATTCTTAATAAAGTGAATTATTGGAAAAGAAGCAGCAAATCACAATGCTGTTAGCCTCTGAGGTCCAAGGTTTGACTCCATAAATAAGTGGGATTATGATGTGAATGCTGGATGAGGAGAAGAGAGGAAAGGTATGGCGGATATGAGAAATATACTGACAGTGACTCTTCTGCCTGATCATTGTGTGACCTTAAATTTGGACACTTGTCACTGCTACCATATATTGCACAGATTAGTGGTGGAGTGATAGTAAAAGTGACCATATGCTCCTGTTTTACTTTGTGCTAATATGTCTAGCAACACCTATCTATCAACTGTTGGTGGTCTTGATTAGGAGGCAGAATATGTATTCAACTTAGTAGCATTCTTGTTGCTTTAGTGAAGTGGGATACTTTTGCTTTACTGATTCTTACTTTTAGCATTCCTGCTGTAATTCAGACCTCTCTTTTGATTTGAAGGCTGAAGTATCAATAAATTTCTAAAAAGTGATGCATTGCACTACTTAATTCATAGTAGCTACATTATAATTTACTTCTTAAAGCACCATGATTTTCTAATCCCATTTTCTGTTATTATCTATAGGTAACTAAAGCTTACAATTACATTCACAAGTATGGATATAAATCAAAGTTGATGGCTGCAGCTGTTCGTAACAAACAGGACTTATTCAGCCTTCTGGGGTAATGTTTAGGTTCCTTTCCTTTTCCCTATGCAATTTATTTATTGTTTTCCCTGGGTTACGAGTCTGGTTTGGGTCATGTAGTCATATTTATAGATGATTACTTATGACTGCTGAAAATTTTAGTTTACATTTGATGCATGTTCTCGTTTGCAGTGTTGACTATATAATTGCACCTTTGAAGGTACTGCAATCTCTGAAAGAATCTGTAACTACTCCTGATCAGAAGTACTCCTTTATCCGAAAACTATCACCACAATCTGCTGCCAACTATAATTTCAGCGAAGAGGAGGTCTGCTTTTCATGCACTCTCACCATTGCTTGTTTACATATTTAGTTTACTGTCAAATCATATTTATAATCACAGACCTAGCATTACTCTTCCAAAGCTTAATCTTTCCCTCAAGCTTTGTCCATTCGTTTCAGCTTTCTTGTCGCTCTAGTTTCAAATTCATAAGCTTCTCTGCTTGGAGAAACAAGATGGTCTCTTTTATCTAGTGCCTTGATAACAGAGGTGTAAGGCTGTGTAAATTGTTGTTTGGTAGAGGCATCTCTACTAAATATCATCTCCATTTTAGCTGTTTTTATTAGGGAACAGAGATCTTTCTGTTTCATGTGCATAGCTTTAGATATACAGCATCCTTTGAATTTGTACCTCAGATATTTTTGCATCATATTGAGCCCCTTCATTGGACTAAACTTAGTTTAACTCTTTTATCTGTATATATTTTCTGATTGATTCTTCTGTTATGTTAAGGTTGCAAAATGGGACCAATTAAGTCTGGCATCAGCTATGGGACCTGCATCAGTCCAGCTTCTGGCTGCTGGACTGGATGGCTATGTAAGTCAATCGAAGAGAGTAGAGGAGTTCTTGACAAAGATTTGGCCACCCCCCAATGTGTAAGGTTTTTTCAGTCATCTGGGCAAAAAATGGTTGAGCCTCTTGGCAATAAGTCGAAAACACACACACCGAGTGCTCTTCATTCCACCCCCTTTTCCTGTGTCTAACATGAAATTGAAACCTTTTGTTTTCATACCCACCACAGCATTAGGAATTTCCAAGGTCCTTGATCTTTCTCTTGCATGTATGAGCGTAAACCTTCAAGTGAATCCCAATCTGTTGTGTTTGGTTTACCCTAACGCAATAGGAAGTGATTCCTTTCTAGTTTCTGTTTCAATTGTTTTCTTATTTCAGTCTTAATGGTCCAGTTATTTCTTTAAACTGCTGCAAAAGAAAAAAGAGAAGAACTTTCATGAAATCCAACATTATTATAATTATCTTCAATTCTTCTCCCGCTGTTTTTCCCTATACAACAGAAAACTTAGAAGGTTGGATATCTGGAGAGTTGCGTCTCGGATACTTAAAGAGTTATTAATTGCATTCTTGGAGGGTTGCTGTACTGTCAACCTTTGGAGCTGAGTTGAGCTTCGTATTGTTGAGGGGTTAGACTTGTTTTTCACTAGTCACCGCGTAGCTAGCCACTGTGTTAGCTCCGTATTTTGTTTGTTATTAGCTTAGCTAGCTGGTAATTCAATCAGAACATAATTTGTTACTCTAGTGTAATGAAAGTCACAGGTATTATAGAAAAGCGAGTTTTTGAAGTTTCTCCTACTTTCTTGCAATTTTCCCATATTTTCTCTTCTGCCAAACAGTCTTCGTTACTAATGTTGTTCAGACCTTGATTTCTTCGTCAACTGCGAAGAATAACCATCCAACATGTTAATGAAAAATCCAAGTCGTTGGGTCAGTATCCATGTTGGCACATTCTTCCCTTATTTGACTTCTGCGGACCCGCTCCCTTTTCCTCTCTTGTTGTCGCATTGCTTCTTGTATTTATTCGTTGCCAAGCCAAGCAATGATGAAAATCTGCTACAAGCGTGGCGAAAATGCAATTCAATGGTAATTGCATGGATTTTCAATTCACTCTTAGTTGAGTTTCACTCCGGAGTTTCAATTCACTCTTAGTTGGACCTGTAAGAAAGATTTTCAACGAGCAACGCTCCCAGAGTCCACGAACTCAAACGAGAGATCTTACTAATACAACAGAAGGACATATCCCACGTAACCTACTTCAACAAAACCAAAGCATTTTGGGGAAATGCTTCCAAATTACTGGAGCATTCCACAATGGTCGTGCAGTGCAGCAAAGGAATTAATGGCCAAAAGAGAGGGTGAAAAGTTCCACAATTTTCTTATGGGACTAACTAAACGATCATTTCAATGTGGTCAGGTCACAAATCTTAAACATGGATGATGGAACCGCTGCCAAGCTTGGGCAAAAGCCTATGCCGTTGTGACAAAGGAAGAGAAACAATTAACTGTTTCTCTCACAGAGCACTGGAAGCTACTGTCTATGTGGCAAAAACCGTTACAGTAAAACCTCGATAAATGAATATTTGATAAATTAATAATCTCGATTAAATAATAATTTTCTGCGGTTCCAACTTATGCCAATGGGAAAAATAATAACCTCACTAAATGCATAAGATAATAGTTTTTAAAAAAATTTCTTGAGGCCTACTGAAAATATAAAATAATAATTCATTAAATAAATATGAAAATGACATATATAATTCATAAAATAAAGCACTTCCTAAATAATTTTTATTTCAAATTTTATGCTTTCCTAAAATATATATCTATAGTCAATTGATTCTTCTTTTTATGCGAACTGCATTCAATTTCATCTTTAACTTTTTGGAGGGCATAAATTACATTCGGCACATTCTTTTCATTTTGAAGCAAGTAACTTTTCAAAGTTTCTACGGCAAGAAAATTTTCTTTTGGAGAAACATGTGGTATAGCGTTACTATCATCTGGATCTTGATTGTCATCATCTTCCATACCCATTACTCCTTGAATAATTTCTTTGTTTGTAGACGATTTCATTAAAGCTTCATTTTCACTAAGATAATTCAGAATCTGTTTTACATTCATGACATTTCTATAATGTAAATTAGAAATAACTTCCTCTAATCTTTGAATGCCTTCAACATCACCAGTTTCTTCTTCGAGAAGCATACCTCGGATCGAATTTTGCAATGTTGAAAATAATTTGCAATAGTTGTGGCCTTCACATCAATATTTCAAGCAGCATTAATAAAATAGATAACATCTAGGACATTAATTTTTTCAGGATTTATTGCTCCCATCTCAAAACTTTCCAAGATGCTAGAATAAAAATGACGTCGATAATAAATCTCAAGTGATCGAATAATTCCAGCATCACATGGTTGAATTTTTGATGTTGTATTTGGAAACAAAAAGAACAAATCAGCATTTCTCAAGCCTTCAATAACCTTGGGATAAGCTGAGCAATTGTCTACTATAAGCATCATTTTTTACCTATCATTCTATTATCAAAACAACGAACAAATTCTTGAAAGAGTAATCCAGTCATTCATGCTTTCTAGTTGGCTTGATAATGACAATTAAGATTGTCAATATTCACATTTTTAAAGCATCTAGGATTAGCATACTTACCAAAAATCCAAAGAGGTACTTTACATTGCAACAAACAGCAACAGTAAGTCTTTCCTTGTCCTTTTTCAATCCTTCTAATTGCTTTGTAGCTAGTGAATGATCTACTTGTAAACGATAAAATAAGCCTGTTTCATCCATATTATAGATATCCCTCCAATGAAATTTATCTAATTTAATTCAAATTTTAGGTACAACTTCTTCAATATTCTCCATGACAACTGAACCGCTTTCATCAAACCTTCTATAAGACTTAATCTCATGTCTCATCTTGAACCGTTCTAGCCAACCACTTGAGAAGTTAAATTCTGGATTTGCATCACCATACATCTAATGTAGAAACTCTCTTGTTTTAGTTGGAATCATTTCTCTAGTTATGTTCACTTTCTCTTGATATTGGAAAAACTACTCATACAATACCTTTTCTAATTCAGGATATTTTGGTGATTTGTGTTAAGTCAAAATGACTTTACATACATGATTTTTATGAAGTACAAATAATAATGAAAAACAGACGAAAGCATGATGAAAAGCAGACGGAAGCTAAGTTGAAAAGCAGACGAAGAAATACAGACGATAGAAAAGCAGACGATAAAAAGCAGACTATAAAAAGCAGAAAATAAAAAGCAGACGATGAAAAACAGACGGAAGAAAAGTAGACGAAAGAAAAGCAGACGAATAAAAAGCAGACGATAAAAAGTAGACGATGAAAAGCAGACGGAAGAAAAGCATACGAAGAAAAGCAGACGGAAGCAAACCACGTCAGATCAAGAATCAGTTTGAGTTAGTTACATAACTCAATTGAATAACCGTTTCTTGAAAGAACCAAGAATCAAGAATCAAGAAGCAATTGAAGACGAAGACTATAAATATGAGTCGAAGTCGAAGATTACAAAGTTATGAACACGATACGAAAAGTTACAAAAGCTATCAATACTTGAAAGAAACTATTGTGCAAAAAATCTAGAGCTATTTTTCTGTAACAAAGCTAAAAAAAACCTTTCAGTTAAAAGTAATACAGATATCCTGCAGAGGCTAAGTGTGAAAGAATACTGATTGTAAGAGACTTGAAGAGACTCGGAGACAAAGAATACTTGTAACATTTTTTAGAGATAGTGAAATCTCAGAAAAATATCTGAGGACTGGGCGTAGCCCACGGTTTGGGGTGAACCAGTATAAAAATCGTTGTGTCAACATCTCTCAACCCTTAATCTCTCTTATCTTTCAATTTTTTGATCTTACTAGTTTTTATACATGTTTTCGAAAATTTTTTTATAAATTTGATTTTCAGTAGTTCTTGTGAAAAGAACAAGTTTCTTTTAACAAAAAATTTTCGAAGGGGCTTTTAAAAATAATACACAATTCAGCCCCCCTTCTTGTGCATTTGTATATTATATAACAAGCCTTGTATTTACGTGTAATTCATTTTGACTTAACAATTTGTACTTATAACATTGTATTTGTTATCTCTTTTAACAAATACTCTGCTGACTTTTTAAGAGT
>JANTPM010000245.1:38318924-38336704 GCA_025434745.1 Erythroxylum divaricatum | reverse complement strand
CCCATGACCAAAGAGGACAATACTGGATAATGGGGTACTGGGTGGGTCCTCCGTAGGGGGTTAAAATCCACCGGTGCCTGGGTTCGCCGAGAGCCTGTGGCTCGGCCCAGACGTCGCGGACCCAACAAGCTCCTTCCTCTCAGCAAGAGCCCATACAACGAAGAATACCAAGAGAATGGAGATGTCTTGATATACATCAGTATCTTCTAGGAGACCCCTTTAAAAGTCTAAGAACCATATTATCCTTCAAAAACAACTTAGTTGCCCTCATCTCATAATTAGAACCACAAAATGTTGAAGAGGCTCTTACTGAAAAAAAATTATGTTTCAACTATGAAAGATGAACTGAATCAGTTTGTGAAATATAAAGTTTGGAATCTAGTACCTCGTCTACAAAACAAACCAGTCATTAGAACTCGTTTGGTATTTCGAAACAAACTTGACAAAAATGATAAGATGGTAAGAAACAAAGTTAAACTTGTAGCTTAAGGTTATAATCAACAGGAAGATATTGATTTTGATGAGACATATGCACTTGTTCTTAGATTAGAATCAATTAGAATTTTACTTGACTTTGTATGTTATAAAAACTTAAAATTGTTCCAAATGGATGTCAAAAGTACCTTCTTAAATAGATATATTAATGAAGAAGTGTTTGTTAAGCAACCTCTAGATTTTGAAGATGAAAACCATCTTGACTACGTGATGAAGTTGACTAAAGCCCTGTATGGTCTAAACATGTTCCTCGAGCATAGTAAGAGAGGTTAAGTAATTTTCTACTTGAGAATAACCTCAAAAGAGGAAAGATAGATAAAACCTTATTTATTAACAAAAAGGAGAATGATTTACTGATAGTGCAAATATATGTTGATGACATAATATTTGGCATTACTAATTAATCTTTCTGTGAAAAAATCTCAGCATTAATGTAGGGGAAGTTTGAAAAGAGAATAATGGGAGAACTATCTTTCTTTCTCGGATTACAAATCAAAAAAATAGAAAAGGGATGCTCATTAGCTAAGACAAATATACAAAGGAACTCATCAAGAAGTACCATTTTGAGAATGCCAAACCTATGGGTACTCATATGTATACTAGAACTAGACTTGATAAGGATGAAGAAAGCAAGGTTATGGATGAGGAAAAGTATAGAAGACTGATCGAGTCAGTACTATGTCTTACAAGCCTAAGACTAGATATTATGCTTAGTGTGTGCCTTTGTGTATGCTTTCAATTAGATCCAAAAGAAAGTCACCTTTAAGTAGTCAAAAGGATCTTTTGATATCTTCATGGAGCTATAGATTTCAGTTTATGGTATCTAAAAACTAATTCTTTTGACACAGATGGCTATTGTGATGCATATTATAAAGGTGATAAAGTCGATAAAAAAAGCACAAGTGCTCATTGTCAATTTCTTGAAGGATGTCTAGTTTTTTATTCCTGCAAGAAACAAAATTACATAGCACTTTCAACAACTGAAGTGGAATATATAGCAGCTGCGAACTGTTGTGCTCAAATCTTATGGATGAAGCATCAATTCGAGATTTCTCTCTAAACTTTAATCATATTACTATATTATGTGATAATATTAGTGCAATAAATCTTTCAAAAAATCATGTGCATCATTTTAGGACTAAGCATATAGAAATCAAGTATCATTTTCTTAGATATCATGTTTTAGAAGGAACCATTGATCTTTTGCATGTTAATATTGAAAATCAAGTAGTTGATATCTTTACTAAACCATTGTCTGAAGACAGATTTTGTGTGTTAAAGAAAGAGCTTGGCATGTGCGGACTATTTGATATTAACTCTGTATAAAGATTCTATGTTACTTCTCTTTGCAGGTATTAGCAGGCTCCTTCTAATATTGACCGTGAGTTAAGACATATAATCTGAATCTTCTTAATAACTTTGTCACTATTTCTCTTTTGGTTTGTCTTTACATACTTGTGATATTTTTTAATGCCTTAATTACTTTTTCCCTTTATTTTTTTATAATGACAAAGGGGATAATAGTTAATGACATACTTTGCATATGTGATTCAATATTGACTTGATGATATATTTGTCATATGCAGCTATGATATACTCTACTGACTGTTGCTAAAATGTTGTTGAACTTATAAAGTTTTAAGTCTGTGATTTACAAATGATAGGCTCCTTCCTTTAGAAGTCAGGCTCCTTCGAATTATGATCGTGAGTAAGAACATATAAACTTTACAAGTATCTTTCGAAATCCTTTATTATTATTTGAATTTTGAAATTTTTTTATTATTTCTTGTCATCATTAAAAACGGGAAGATTGTTATCTCAAGGTTTACGTTTAACGAATTCGAATAATTGGCTCTCAAAGCCTTGATAAAACGTTTATCTTAATGTCTGAATATCGAAGATTTCAATAGAGATGACATCTAAGATTAAGCAACAGCTAGTTAAAGAACATGTCTATTTAAAGAAGAAGCCATAACATTTGTAAAAAAGATACAAAGACTTGCGAAATACCTTAGCAACATCAATATTCTTGAAAGTTATTTCAAACTCTTTGTGCCTTAGAAAGTGAAATCACTTTATTGAGAGAAATTGTTAAATCTTTATATTTTTTTTTGTTGAGAGCTTCTAGAGGTTTGTTAAACACTACAAGTGTGGAAGGTTAAAAAATATGTACTTGTGAACTCGGAGAGGCTCGTGAAAATTTACAACTTGAAGTTTATAGTGAAATATTCATGTTGAATACTTGGGGACTAGACGTCGACTTCATTATAAGCCAAATTAGTATAAATTGATTGTGTCACTCTCTCTCTCTTAACTCTTAAATTTTCACGTTATAATGTTTTTATTTTCAACTTGCAAGAGGCTTCTTTGGTTTTACAATAGGCTCCTTCTATTTTATATCGTAAGAGGTTCCTTTCGTTTTTGAAACAATTAATAGGTTCCTATTAATTAACAAGCTCCTCTCGTTTTCAGAGTTAATAAGCTCCTATCAATTAATAGGCTCCTTTCCTTTTAAGCGCTAGCAAGCTTCTTTCAATTAACATGATCCTTTTATTTTTAACATTAACATGATCTTTTCGAAAGTTGATAGAATCCTTATATTTATAGACTTATTTTGTTTAAGAGGATATTATCAATTTTAAAGTACCATCCAGGTTATTTTTAGACACAATTCACCCCCTCATACTCTTGCATGTGTTTGTTTTATCATGAACAACTAGTTTTTCCCTATTTAATGTGTGCTACTCTATTGTACTTGTGATTTTAAACTGAAATCTGAGGATGAAAATGAGAGTATAGGTAAGGTGTAGCATAAAATACATAAAGTCAAATACAATGTCTCCTAAATTAAGAGACATTATTTTATTTGTGAATTAAGATTGTTTTAATTATTTTATAAGGATTAAGTTTATTTGTAAAATGACATAATTAACGCTTTTAATTAATAAAGATATTCTTTTTAATTATTTAAACTATATTGGATTATTATATTGTACAGATTTGTTAAGCATTAGCTCACAGAGGTGAACATAAACTTCCAAATACACTTAAACTAAGCCAATCCAAAACCATTTTATTTTTCTAAACAGAGAAGCAGTTTGCTTTCTAAAATTAAAAAAATAAATATGTAATTTGGGATTAATTTTAGCCTAACTTAAAAAAATAAAACCAATATTATTTAGTCTACTTTATTTTATTTTTAATTTTATTATTTGATTTTTTAAATAAATAATTTTCATTGAAAATATTCAGAGTAATAAGCATTTTATTCTCCAAAAGAATAAAATCTTTAAAATTGTTCACTTATTAAGTTATATTAATTTTGATTTCTAGTTGATAAAAGCAAAGATATTCATTTATAGGATTCTTACTTATTTTTTTAATACTGATAATTACTTCAAATAATATTTAGGTCTAAGTTATTTCTTTGATAATATTAAAATTTTAAAATTTCTAGTCTTATCAAACACGCACATACACATATATAATTAAATAATTATTTTTAGCGTAATACAAACTATCTAACTACTTTTATTTTAAATTTTTTGTTTAACTTTTTTAACTTTTCAAATTAGGTTTTTTACACAACTAGTATTACTAGTCTAAAATTTCAAGTTTGTTATTTTGTTAATTAATAGTTTTTATGCTCAAATATTGAAATGGTTGTAGTTTTAACATGATTAATCAATATTAAAAGGAACTTACGTAGTGTTTAGTCTTGTACTCATATCGAAAAAAACATTCTAAATAAGTTAGTATGAGTATAAGGAAGCATACTTCAATTAAGTTTCTAAGATTATTTGTTTAATTAATTACTTATTATTGATTATTGTATCATATGTTTTAACCAATGTTTTCATACTTTAATTTATCAAAACTAAGAAAGAATTTTGGAGATTCACATAAAGGTTGTGGTAGTTAGGATTTTCTAAAGTTAATAGGCTTGGGGGTTTAAATTGTAAATTTTAATTGTGATTATGCACGATAATTACAATAACAATAATAAAAAAACAATAACTTTCCAATAAAAATCCTTCTAAGAAGAGAAGGTCAAGAAATATGTAGCCTTACCTCTATTAGTAGAAATATTGTTTCTAATAGACTTACAGAAAAGGAGAAAGGAAAAAAAGAAAAAAAAAGAAAAAAAGTTTTTGAAGCATTTTGTGAATAGGATAAAAGATAAAAATATACACAAATAAATGCACATAATAATAATAAAATAGAATAAAAATAAAGAAATTCACAATCTTAAATACAAAGGTAAAGAGATAAATAGTATTAATAATCAAAAATATAAATAATAAAATAAAACTAAAAGATAATCCTAATAAATAATATAATAAATAATATAATAAAAATAAATAAATAAATAAATAAACCAAAGATAAAAATAAACAATAAAAACATAATAAATCTTAAAATAAAGATAAAAAATAAATCATAAAAATTAAAGATAAAATAGGTATATAAATAAAAAATAAGAAAGAGAATAAATAAAACAAATATAACAAAAAAGTTAACTAAAATAACCAAGGGAGAAGTACTATAAATAAATACAAGATATAATAATCAAAAAAAGGTTTAAAAGACCTATAAAAAGAGAAGGACCTCTTTATGTAAGACCCTTTACGTAATATCCTTTGCTTGTATCACAAATTTTTGTATAGTTTATGATTAGGGTGTCACAAAATTGGAGTTGATGCTTTAGATGTGATAGATATGTATTGCTTTTATGGATGCATATGTTGATTAATGTGTTGTTTTTAAAAAAGTGAGATGTGTTTTTATCTATTACATGTAGTGACGTATAGAAGATTTAGTTTAATTGGATCCTAACTATCGACTAGAGCTGACATTTAGTACTAGATTGACACAAACTAATATGTATTTAGAGTAAATATTTAGAGTTAAGTTAGGGCATAAACTAATAAGTGAATTGTGATCTATTTGTACATGTCATGAGATAAGGATGGTTGAGTTAAAGTAGATATTAGTGATTGAATTTAATGTACAATTCCAAATTAGAGTACAAAACAATCTATATCCGGAAAAAATGTTTGAAGTTAAATTGTTTAGAAACCAATTTGTATTCGAGATGAATACCTAGTGATAATTGTAATATAAATCAATAAGTGATCAAAGTTAATATTTGGCACCTACTTTAGACAGATTTATGATATGGTGTGATTGGTATTTGCACCAATGACTACTACATACATTATGTGTTATATGATATTGATTTTTTTTAAGAAATGAATACTTGTATTAACATTAGCAAAGTTAGTTCAACATTACAATGAGTTCTGTGAAACTGACTATCAGTTTACAACATGATTAGAAAAGCTAACTGGAGATTAAAAAAAACATTTAATCTTAATTACAAGATTAATACAACATATTATTTATTAGTTCCATCTATTTTTCATGTCAAGTGAGAGAGAATTTTGCGCATTTTTTGCAATAACAGTAGTTGCAATCTAGTTAAGTATGTTTAAGGCTATTTGATACTTGTCTTTTGCAATCTTCTTGAGCAATATGTTGTTTCTTTCTTCCAAATAGTATAAATGGTGGTGGTGAATACTGTTTTGAGTAATATGACATTTTGCTTTCCAAGTTTTGTGTGGTTAATGAACCAATTGAAAGATTCCTCTTATACGTACGTGTAATTGTCTCCTACTAACATATGTAGAATTTTGTTCCAAATGGCTTTCGAATATCTGTATTGAAAGAATAGATAATTTGTATCTTCAGCAAGTTTTGTTCATAATTCACAAGTTGCTTTACGGTGACAAACCATCTACTCTTGATCCTAAGCTTGTTTTTAATCACTAGCTAAGTGATTATTGAGGGTTTAGGATTTAGAGTTTGTTCCCATAGAAGGTTGTACCATGGAACATCTATTGAACTACTTGTGATCACTATATGATAGAATTCATTTGTGAATCTTTCATTCTAATTGTAAGTCTAAATGATTAGGTATTCCCTATTCCTTTTGATCAATTATGGTAAGTATTCAATAAGTGAGTGAAACCCTCTAAAACTCCTATGCTAATCACTATTAAAATTAGAGAGGATACTTTGAGGTTCCAAGGAATTCTGTTCCTCAAATGACAGGTATCAGTTCTTTGTATGAAGGGATTTGCATCTGACCAATTACCAAACCAAAGCCATAAATTTTCACCATTTCCCAGCTTATGCTTAATCCAAGGATACACCATATCTCTCAATTTTAACAATTGATTGAAAATCTAAGAAACCTCTCTTGTTTAAGTAATTTTCCATAAATTCATGTTTTAAGGCGATATTCATGGATCCATTTAATCCAAAGGGCCTTTTTGTCCATATAGAGTCTCCAAATTCTCTTGCACATCAACACCATTTGCATTGTTGAGATGGATATAATTCGAAGCCCACCTTGCTGCTTAGGGATAATGATCTCACCCCATTTTACATTATCATTTTTGGAAGTTTATGTTTATTAGTCCATAGGAATGCTTTCGCAATTCTATCTATCTCATTTATCACCTTCTTTGGTAGAGCAATATGTGATGTTTAATGTATATACAAATTGCTTAGGATTGAAATAATGACTGTTAGTCCAGTAACATATGAGAGGAATGTGTTTTGCCAAGTATTTATTCTTGCTTTGATCTTTTCTGTGAGAGGGACACAATAAGAGAATTTAGGCTTAGAAGTGGTAATTAGTACTCCAAGGTATTTGAAGGGAATGAGATGCATATTCAACCCTGTAATTCTACTGAGTTATTCTTAGTTTCTTATATCAGAGGAGATATATAAGCAGCTCTTGTCAAAGTTAAACTTTAGATCTAACCACTTTGAGAACACTTTCAGTATATTGAACATTATGTTTATAGAATGGGGATATGTACCGTAAAGAAGCATTAGATAATTTGCATAAATGAGGTGTGTTAAAATGACTTCTCTATATTTATAGTGAAATTGGAAACCTCCTTTGCAAGATATTAATTTGCTCAGTAATCTTGGTATCCCTTCCATTGTAAAGGTGAATAGATAAGAAAATAAGGGATCCCCCTGTCTAATCCCCCTTTCATTTTTTATAGGTGTAGTGGGAAGACCAGTAACTAACACACTAAGTGAAGATGATTATATACAAAACATGATCCATTTCACAAATCTATCTAGCAGTTACATTCCTTAAAGACATAACTATATAAATCTCTAACTAATTGTATCAAAGGTTTTATAAAAATCAATTTTCAGTAAGAAACTTTGGATTCTCTTCCCTGAGTTGTACTCCTTTAACAAATCTTGTACGATTAGAATGTTATCACCAATATGTGTCTTTAGAATGAAAGCCCATTGTGAAGTATTTATGGTTTCATTAAGCACCTTTTTCAATCTTTCAGGAAGAAGCTTAGCAATTACTTTGTAGATTATGTTGCAATAGGATATTGGTATGAAATTTTCCATGCTCGAGGGATTTTGCTTCTTGGGAACTAAACAAATGTAGGTGTGATTAATTTCCTGTATCACATTGGAAGAGGTGAAGAATTCTAATAAAGCCTCAGTGAATAATTTGCCGGTGATGTCCTATGTGTTTTGGAAGAACTATGCCAAAAACTATACCAAATGCTTTTGAGGGATGTAAACTTAATACAATTCTTCTAACATCCTGATTTAAAAATGGGCAAATCAAAGACTCCTTTAATCTCTGATCCATTTCACAATCGAATACTATTTGCACATTGTAGCTTGGTTGAACAGATACATCAAATCCCATTAGTTGAGTAAAGAAATTTCTTGCTAGCTTTAGTAAGCTTTCTTGGTCTGAATGTCCAATTCTCTAGTTGTCATATAATTATGTAATTTTATTCACATTCCTTCCATAAAGTAGAGAGGGATGGAAAAATTTTGTGTTGGAATACCCATCCTTCATCTAATTCCATATGGCCTTTTGTTTCAGGATTAAATTATGAAGTTTCAAAGCCTCTTGATACTCTTTTAGCCTTTACAAGTCTACCAACTGCAAGTTAGCATTATAAGGGACGTTATAGCAATTCTCTTAGGTAATAATTAGTTTATTCTCGAGAGTTGTGAGATTTTGTGATTTTTCAAGAATAAAATCCTTTAAAACTACTCTTACTAACTTTAGTTTTCATATAAGTTGGTTAGATTTGAACCCATCAACTTCTATATTCCAACATTTGTTGATTAAGTCCAGGAATCTTTCCATGTGCGAGATTCCATTAAAGAATCTAAACGGGGTCACAACATTTCTGGTTTGAGTAAATTTTCAAATTAGTATGTAAGAGTGGTCTGAAAATAAAGTTTCTCCAAAATAAGCATAGGATTAAGGAAACAAACAACCAAAATTAGTTAACCATTGATCTGTCAAGTTTTTTTTCTAAATATACATCCTACCTTGCTGATTGTTTATCCAGGAAAAGTAACTACTAGTCGAGCTGAGGTCCATTAGATCTACCTTGGTGAGTAGATTAGTCGGCTCTTTTGTTGATCCTATAGTGAACTTACCACTTTTAATTTCTGTCAAGTTTGGGGAACAATTGAAGTCCCCCACCCTAAAACAAGGATTTTGGATTCTCATTTGTAGCCTTTGCAAATCTAACCAAATTTTATTCCTTTGAAAGCCAAAATTGGAAGCATAGATTAAAGACAAATCAAAGTTGTCAAACATAACTCTCAATTAACATTTTAGCTAAATAAGTTGATCAATTTCTTAATAGTTCGGACTTTAATCAAATCTGTGTCGTAAAGACAAATAATTCTCCTATTGTAATGCAAAATATGGTTTAAGATAAGTTGCTAATTTGCACCTAAAAACTTAGAGTCAATGAGTAACTAAGGATCTTTTATTTTAGTTTCAAGAAGGCCAACTAAATAAGCCCTCTTGTCCTTCACAACCTCCTTTACCATTTCTCTTTTTAGAGAGTCATTAAGGCCTCTAGGGTTCCATACTAGGATTACCATCTGGGGGAGATTCCCCTATATTTTTGTTGTTATGCTTCCCTTTTTTTCTTGTAGATTTTCTTTTAGTGTTAGAAGTTTGAGTTTTGAACTCCTCAGATTCTCCACTATTCATTGTTCACTGCTTGCATTTCAGTTTCTTTGTTCACCATGTTTGATATTTCTGCAATGTTATGGTTTATTTCAGCCTCAGTTTCTCCCAACTTGATAGTAAGTGCTTCAACTTCTTTATTAAATGTGTTGGAAACTTCAACTTCCAACTGATTTATGTAAGTTTTTCCCATTTAGAAGAAGAAACAGACCATAAGTGAGAGAAATTGTTTCCAAAAATGGTAAGAAGCAGGGGTATAAAGGAAAAATTAGGTAGAGAGGAGTTAAAGAAAAATCATGTAGAGATAAGTTCCAGTTTGGTTCATATTGTTACACTATATGATATTGGTCTTAATATGCACAATTGCATGCTCATTTCTTTGAATGAGTTTCAAATATGGTACAATGTTATATAGATTTTAGCAATAAAGTGTTGAACATCTAATGAAGTAAAATTTTGTTTTGTTTTATTTATTGTTTGTCTTGATTGATGTACAACTATGATTTTAAGTAAAAAATCTCATATGAATAAAAATTTAAGTCTTAAGTGTGTCAATGTGAAGCAAATATATTTGAATTAAAAATTTTAAATTAAGAAATATTATTTTAATTATGAATTGAGATTGTTTTAATTATTTTATAATTAGAGATTGAATAATTAAGTATTTGATTAATAAAAAAGGTTTTTTTAGTTCATTTGAAGTGTATCATCACAAATTTAGATTAATCTTTAAGAAATATTACGTAATTATGAATTGAGATGTTTTAAATTTTTTTATAATTATTTAATTTAGTTGTGAGAATGGATGATTAATCATTTTAATTATTGAAAAAGAATCCTTTTAGTTATTTAAATATATATCATTGTGAATTTATACAAATTGATTAATCATTAATCTAATAATAAGATAAACTTGTCATTGGATCCGATCTACCATAGATCCTATTGGCTAATAATAAGATACCCTTGTCATTGGATCCGATATACCACATATCCAATATAAGCCACACCATTTCAATGAAACCTGAAATCCAAACGTTGGATAACATGACATTTTTGCGATGAGGAGAGCAAGCTTAGCAAAACCAAAACCAAAACCAAAACCAAAACATCCGTATTTAGAAAATTTGGCAAATCAGACACTGACACGCATGGTTTCATTGGTCCACACTCAAAAAAAAGATTCAGTTGGGATAACACTAGATGCCAAGGTATTTATTAACAAATCACCAGGTAGAGTCCTGGGTTTTCTCTTTCTAAGTTCTCCCCACCCCCCACTCTTCTGCAATTTCCTTGCTTTCTACAGCACCAGTCTTGCTTTTCACCAGCATCCAAGTTCACTAGAGCAATTTATAAAGTGGGGTTCACAAGGGACAGGCAATTATGCGCCGTGGCATTTTCTATTGCATCCGAACGTTGGGTTTTGTTTGAGGGACGACAATTGTCAAAAGGACAGCTATAAAATACTATACACATGTATTTCATCATTGTACGCGTAAAATACCAGGTGGTGAGTGGTGACCGACAACAAATAACCAAAAACAAAAATTCTATCTTTTCACGTCTCATCGTAACAATACAGACTAGAAAAATAGAGCCGTTTTTCTCTCTGTCTCCCTCCGTTTTTCTCCCTTCATTGCACGAAGATAGTGAGGCACAGTGTCACTTTGCTCTTTAGAGACTGTAGTTTCTTCTTTTCTTCACTTCCGTTCTCTCTACCACATAATGTAAAACTCAGACAAAATTAAAAGCTAAAGAGAAAACTGGATTCTTTCTTTGGTACTCAAGCCCCAAAAAGGACCTTAAAAGAAATGGCTTTCTCTAGGTT
Source organism: Erythroxylum divaricatum (assembly GCA_025434745.1). Lineage (NCBI taxonomy): Eukaryota > Viridiplantae > Streptophyta > Magnoliopsida > Malpighiales > Erythroxylaceae > Erythroxylum > Erythroxylum divaricatum. The sequence continues at coordinate 38,325,323 of JANTPM010000245.1, read as the reverse complement.
CTTTGCTTTGTCTCTTCTCCAAATTTTCTTGCTCGTGAGCTTGTGTTGGGCTGTAGATCCAACGGTGACATATGAGTTTGAGGTGTCTTACATTACGGCCTCTCCTCTTGGCGAGCCTCAGCAGGTTAGTTCTTTGGATCTCTCTGTTCTTGGCGTCTCTCTTTGCATTGTCTTTCTGTTTCTGTTTCTGCCCATTATATCTTTTCATTTCTTTATTTTAACTTCTGAAACGAAGGGTATGCTCGAAATTCTCTAAAGTTTCAACCTGTAACTTTAGATCTGCTAAACTTGCTTGCGCACTGACAATTTCAGCTTAAAGCAGTACACTTTAGTGTGTACGGTTAAAATGGTTTTGGTAACTAATGGTGAGCTTTCAAGAGTTTTTGCTAAAGTGCTACCAAATTGCACTATTTTGCAGGTTATTGCAGTGAATGGCAAGTTTCCTGGTCCTGTTATAAATGTGACAACCAACAATAATGTCATCGTTAACGTTCGAAACAAATTAGACGAAAACCTACTTATGCACTGGTAGGATTTTTCTTTCTTGAATATATCATATGAAATGTGCAGATAAACGTACTTGCTTTTATAGTTTGAACTGTATAGATATACTTTGGTATATATAATGCTAGGTCAGTAAATAACATTCATTGATTGAACCTTAGTCGGATGTCATAGGTCTGGAATTCAACAAAGGAGAAGCTCGTGGCAAGATGGAGTGCTTGGTACTAACTGTCCAATTCCTTCAAAGTGGAATTGGACTTACAATTTTCAGGTTAAGGATCAGATAGGGAGTTTCTTTTACTTCCCTCCTCTCAATATGCAGAGAGCTTCCGGTGGATATGGCGGCTTTATTATAAATAACCGGGATATTATTCCAGTCCCCTTTGATACCCCTAATGGTGACATTATCCTTTTGATTGGGGATTGGTACAAGAGGAATCATACGGTTTGTATCCTCAGATATTATATTTGAGTGTGTTGTGTCTTGTTAGAAGCTAAACACTCACTTTGTTTAATACTTATGGAATTGGGGTTGTTTAGGCTTTGAGGAAGACTCTTGATGCAGGAAAAGACCTAGGGATGCCTGATGGAGTCCTTATAAATGGTAAAGGACCTTATCAGTATAACACTACTCTTGTTCCTGATGGCATTGGCTATGAAACTATTGAAGTTAATCCAGGTGATTATCATACTTGCTAGTTGCTTGATATCCATCAATGTTTCTGTTCCACTTAGTGAATTGAAATATCAATTTCTTCGTTCAGCAGGATAAAGTTATATTATTATCCTAAACTCTTGTGTTTTGGTTGCTGGAATTCCTCAAGTTCTAGCTGGTTAACCAGGAGTATATATGTTATGCTAGGCATTAGATACTTTTGTTCTAGGTTTTTAAAGGGTAATCCAGCTTGCTAGTAACATTATTATCAGCATTACCTTGTGTACTAGTATTTACTTCACAACGTATAAAATGCTATTCTCGATTATATATTGTATAGCTGTGTAAACATTTATATTGCTGTTACTTTATTATGATTTTACATTCTGATAGCTAGAAGTCCCTCACCAAGTGACAATGTTGTTATATCTTTCCAGGAAAAACGTATCGCCTTCGTGTGCACAATGTTGGTACTTCAACCAGTCTGAATTTCAGGATTCAGGGCCATAATCTTCTTCTAGCTGAGTCAGAAGGATCGTATACTGTGCAGCAAAATTATACCAGCTTAGATATACATGTAGGACAGTCATATTCTTTTCTGGTTACAATGGATCAGAACGCAAGTACTGACTACTACATTGTAGCCAGTGCTAGGTTTGTGAATGAATCCCAATGGAAAAGAGTTACTGGAGTTGCCATATTGCACTATACTAATTCCAAGGGCAAGGCAAAAGGTCCACTTCCTGATCCACCAAATGATGAATTTGACAAAACCTTCTCAATGAATCAAGCAAGATCCATCAGGTTAGGATCAGTTGTTTTTCAATGCATTTTTACATTGTTCTTAAGCCTTTTCAGTTCCCCCAAGCTTTCAGCAGTTAAAATCACTGAAAAAAAATTGTTAAAGACAAGAGCTCATCTTGTATTTAGAAGCTCAAAATTTGTCTTTGAAAACAATTGAGGCAATCTTGTGGTTTGAACTTCGATATTCGTTTTAACACCGCATCTTTGAACTCCATGGCCAAGTTGACTCAAAATTTTCAAAATATACAGGTGGAATGTCTCTGCCAGTGGTGCACGTCCTAACCCACAAGGTTCATTCAGATATGGATCAATCAACGTGACTGATGTTTATGTTTTGAAAAACAAGCCACCTGTGATGATTAGCGGGAAAAGAAAGGCAACTCTTAGTGGTATATCCTTTGTCAATCCTTCCACGCCTATCAGGCTTGCTGACCAGCACAAAGTGAAGGGAGTATATAAGCTCGATTTCCCCAAAACACCCATTACAGGACCACCTAAAATGGAAACATCAGTTATAAATGGAACCTACAGAGGTTTTATGGAAATCATTCTGCAGAACAATGAAACAAAGATGCAGAGTTATCACCTGAGTGGATATGCGGTTTTTGTTGTTGGGTAGGAAATTATTCACGCCTGCTTCTCTTCAACTTTTCTACATTATCCTTTTGAAAAAAAAAAGTCTACATCTTTGAGCACATACCTTAATCACTTTTATTTTGACTCGATGCAGAATGGATTATGGTGACTGGACTGAAAACAGCAGGGGCACGTATAATAAGTGGGATGGTGTTGCACGCTCAACAGTACAGGTACACTATTAATATGGTTCTACGGGCCCACATCCTTTGTTTACCTGAAAACTTCATAACAATCAAGGTTTCCATCATCATATTCTCTATGCTGTCATTAATTGCCTGTGACACGTCCTAAAGAATATGATGATGGAAACCTTTCATTGTTATGAAGTTAGCAGTCATTAATTGCCTGTGACACGTGGCCAACTGTATTACAGCTAAAAAGAAGTCCGCATAGTTCTTTATGTGCTTTTCAGTCTGTGTGGTGTGTAACTGAAAATCTAAAGTTAACTCTTATACTCATTGCTTACGCGTGGTCTACTATACATGTTAGTCTGATTCATATTTACTTTTGATGCCAACAATTTGTGATCATTTACAAGTCATCTATGTAATTAAGCAATTTTGGACATCTCTTCTTATGTTTACGGTGCAAAAGAATATACCTTTCAAATCCTAGCTGGCCTTTGCATCATTATGCTGTAGTTTGGAATTCCAATTTGTTAAAATGATTAAGAGTTGCTAGACCTGGATAGGGTTGGTCTGACTAGGAAACTCACGAACTGGACCACTAACTGGTTCTGATTGCGAATATGCTAAGAAATGAAATCTTTCCGTTTCCAAAAGTTGTATCTTGAAGTTAAATTAAATTTTAGAGTTTGTAACTGACGAAAAAGAAATGATGACATCTACATATCTGTCTGTGTATAGGTGTATCCTGGAGCTTGGACTGCAATTTTAGCATCACTTGACAACGTTGGAGTGTGGAACCTAAGAAGTGAGAACCTCGACTCATGGTACCTTGGGCAAGAAACCTATATCAGAGTTGTGAATCCGGAAGAGAATAACAAAACTGAATTTCCTCCGCCAGATAATATCCTCTATTGTGGTGCTCTCGGCAAACTACAAAAGTATACATAGATTTTTCCACTGTTACACTCTTCTACACTGAGCTCATCGGTCCCAATGAAACACTGGAAATCTGATTACATATGTTTTCTTCCTTCTTTCAGGCCTCAGGATATCTCTTTAAATGCATTGCCAAGAGGGAATGTGCCAAGGCTCTTCTTCACATTGATGATGATGATCTGTGCTCTGGTGCCCGTTTTCAGTTGATTTTTCACATTGCTTGTTTGAGCCTGTCTTCTTGGTGCGACTGCTTTAACTAGGTGTGCTCTTGTAATCCTGTTGATAGGAAATTTCCCGTGATTTTGCCATGTATTTTAAACCTTCGGAGGTTCCACTTTATTTATTGGATTATTATTCTTTTAAAGCCAGCAATTTATGTACCGCTGACAATTCATCAAGTTTCTAATAGAAGTAACTGCCCAAGGCTATAGTTTCATGTATCCTTGTAATGCGTACTTTCTTCAAAGCCAGTAAAATAAGTCCTTAAAAGTTTATTCTCAAATGCAATGTGGTCCTCGATACTTTCCACCAGCCAATCTTGGGGTTATGATCGTTTGTTAGACCTTCAAGTTTAGATTGCGGAATCGTGCGAGTGTTGATGAGCTTTGGCCAATGCTCGATATGCTGGTCGGCGTGAAAAAGGTGTGTTAACGTGAAAACAAGGTGAAATGTTGCGAGTTGGCGAGCAAAATCTAAAGAATTTGCGAAGTAGGTGAAGAATGCGAGAAGTATCAGGGAAGATCTCAAGAGTAGGCGAGATTCAATACGCGTGGGCACATGTAGGCGTGTATTGGTAGAAATTTTTGACGAGACATGAGATTTGGATGCGAAGTCGTGCGGAGTTAGCGAACTAAGTCATGTGAAACCCGAAGGTGCACGAGAATGTGCAAAGATATGCGAGACTCGTGATGATGCTTAAAGGCATGCAAGCGCGACAAAGCGCAGAAGCACTTAGCTTCAACAAGGCAGGTCGAAGATGCGCAAAATGTGCGAGGATTTATACTAATTCAGATTGTGACTTGTACTTAGTTATGAAGCGACGAGACTGTACCATGAGTGAGCTTGATCATGAAAAATGGACTTGTTCATGGATGTGCATTGATGGACTTATATGTGGATAGGTCGTGGTGAAAACACATTATTAGTAACATGGCAACTGTGAATGATGTGGTACATGATAACGTGGCAGATAAGACCACAGTGGATGAACATCAGCTTAAGAGATAAAAATCACATGGAAGGATCATCTGAAGATAGAGGAGATGTTCTTGGATAAAGATAATCATTTTTAGATAAGGTAATCTTTTATCTTGTTAATGTGATGTAACTTAATCCTATATAGGATAAGATTGTGATCTTAACTAGTAAAGTTCTATTGGAACTTTAACTTAGTTATCTGGAGTAGCCTATAAATAGCTCATTAAAGTTGAGAGCTAATTTATGGAATTCAATTAGTGAGTCATTCATTGAGAGGAATCACTTAGAGGAGAGACTTTTGAGAGGTGAAAGCTTTTGAGAGAGTTCTCATTGTAAGGGCTCCGAGGGAGTTCCTTGTAAGTGCTTCGAGAAGGAGGTAGTTGTATATTTTATTAACATTTTGTTGCGGGTTAATGAAAGAGTAGCTTCGACTATATATAAATCTCTTGTTGCTTCTTTACCCTGTTTTACACATGTTATTTTTAGTGTGAGCAAAATACTTTAAACACTTGTGTTCACCTGAGATGTTCGAGGGCTAACAGAATTGTTCGACAACATTCACGTGAGACCGTTGAATCTTGCTTAAGTGGACCTAAGCGGGATTGTCGTAAGAAGGTGGGCGCGACTTATGGTAAAAGTTCGAGTCCAAAGCATACCTTTGTGACAGCTGGTATCAGAGCCAATCTAGAGTGATGGTTGGTGGAAGTAATTTGATGGAAAGGATTACTAGAATAAAGGCGATTCTTAAGTCTCTAGCCCCGACGGATGAGGGAGTAGTTCCTTTGTTGGAACGTATTGCAACCTTGGAGAGAGAGCTTCAAGCAACTATGAGAGCGCTCGAGGAACAGATGAAGGCTCGTGAGGAGATAAACTATGATCTGTTGGTGCTTAAGCGTGTGATGGCAAAGCACGAGATGGATGTCTGAGTAGAAAGTCTATAGTGAAGGTGCGAGAGCCACAAATTTTTGATAGCAAACGGAGTGCCAAGGAGCTTGAAAATTTTTTCTGGGACAGGAAGAAGTATTTGGCAGCGACATAGGTAGAAGACCCGGAGAAGATGTCAATCACAGCAATGGACCTAGTGGGTGATGGGAAGCTGTGGTGGAGAACGAGAACCTCCAACGACATCAGTGCGGGTAAACCTCCTATCGACACTTGGGAGAAGATACGTAAAGTGTGTAAGGTTTATAATAACTCGGATTGTGACTTATACTTAGTCATTAGTCATTGAGCGACGAGATTTTACCATGAGTGAGCTTGATCATGAAAAATAGACTTATCCAAGGACATGCATTGATAGACTTTTATGCGAATAGGCCGTGGTGAAAACGCATCAGCAGTGACATAACAACTGTGGATGACGTGACACATGATGACGTGGTGGATAAGATCATAGTAGATGAACATCAGCTTTAAGAGATAAAGATCATGTGGAAGGGTCATCTGAAGATAGAGGATATCTTCGTAGATAAGGATAATCGTTCCTAGATAGGGTAATCTTTTATCTTGTTAATATGATGTAACTTAATTCTAGAT
>JANTPM010000245.1:38292977-38304956 GCA_025434745.1 Erythroxylum divaricatum | reverse complement strand
CCACCCTCGCGGGTCACGGGCTCGGATATCACCGTGGATATCGGGTTCGGGTCTCGTCGGGTGTGGGGTGCTACATTGGTGGTCTCCAATATATTTCTATAACATGTTCTGACATTGCCTTGTGAATAAATAAATTATTGTAATTTATACATGATTGTTTCTCACCTTGCTGCTCTTAAAAAGGTCTTTTGTTACCTTAAAGTTTCTCTTTATCATGGTTTGTCTTTATGACACCAGGTGTCTCTTCATCTATAGGCATTCTTTAAAGCCAAGTAGGTAGAGAATTGTGATGATCACACTTCACCCACCTCTTATATCATCTATTTGGGTGAAAATCTAATTTTCTGGTGTTATCAAAATAAAAAGTGTTACTTACAACTCCATCAAAGCTTATTATTATGATGTTACAACCACTATTTCTAAGCTTGCTTGGGTTCAATCCTTTCTATCTGAGCTGGGCATTTCATTACCTTCCACACCAACAATCCATTGTGATAATATAGATGCTACCTATGTTTGTGCAAATCTGGTGCTTCACTTCAAAATGGAACACATAACTATTGATTGTCATTTTGCTCATGATAAAGTTGCTAGAGGATAAGTTGTAGTTTCACATTTTTTACCTCAAGATCAAATCACAAATTTATTAGCCATGCCCCTACTTGGTCCTCGATTTCTTCTCTTCGGTTCAAGATAGGTGTTCTTGATGGCACACTTATCTCGCAAGGGCATATTAAGGGTGATCTTATAGCAACTTTAGCTCCTAAATCAAAGCCTATCAGAACAAATCACTCTCCATCTATCTGATGCCGAAATCACTCATCAACAAATCAAGACGTAATCTTAAGGTCGTGGAATTCAACTGTACAAATTGCTATATTTTAGAACATTAATGCGTTTCCATATTTGTTATCAAGTTATGTGTATTTACCTAAATTTTTAACCTTATCATACTGAAGTAGTGAATTACAATTCATGCATTATAACAATTTATTTTATACTCTCTACCTTACCTATCATCGGCGGTTTGTTGCTTCTGACTAACTGCATGTAAGGCGTCTAGTTGTAGGTAAGTAAGTGGTTTGATTTAGAAATTCAAACATTAAGGTTTCTTCTTAGATGAGCCTAGATTGGCATTGCAATCATCTTTGACATATCCAAGGAATAAGAAATCTTTTGTTCTAGAAAAATATCTAGATCTGTGGGTGGTAATATTATTCAAATTCAACCTAGGGAAATAATAAAATGCAGAGACTAAGTTCTTATAGAGTTGATGCATTATTTATTTGTACACAAATACCAGAGGGAATAATCATTTGCGTAAAGGCAGTGTTATGTCGTGATTAAGGGGCTGTAAAAGAAAAGTATTCAGAAAAATTCCACTTTACGTACATGCAAAGTAGATAACCACTTACTCGATAACATCATCAACAATGATGTAAAAGATGAAAACACAATCATCTTTGTGAGATTTTCCTATTTTTAGTTTTTTTTTTGGGTTATTAGGGCCGCCAATAAATACCTCAAAGCATGTTAAACATAAAATGTTGGGATTTGTGAATCCTCCAATTCTTTGTTAATGTGATGAATATTACGTCTTATAATCGTGAGATATAAGATGATAATCCAAAAGAAGCACATATCATGAATGAAACTTTTGATCAGAAAGCATCAGCTACAGTGCTTCAGAAAACATAGAGACTGGAACTACTTAAGGTCTTCCAACCAAAATGTACTTGACACTTCTGAAAGTTACCTGCTAAACCTAAATCGGCATAAGCTTTTTGCTTCATATTAATGGAAACTAAGAGTAGCTAGAGGATGGAATAAGTTATAATTAAACTCGCCAGTCATCTTAAACTTTGGTTCTTTTTTCTCATCACTAAGAAGTAGTGAAGCTGGTTGAAACAAAGATTATAAAGGGACGAGAGTGGTGAGATTAAATAGAAGAAGAAACTAAAAGCTCCAAAATCTCAGTAAGTGGACATTAGCTGAAGCTAGATGCCCATCTTTCATTAGAAGATCTTCTCCTACACAAAAACCCAACCAGAAATTATGTTGTAAGAAGACATGATGTCTATATAAACATGAAACTAACATGCCTTTCAACCATTGGAAAGTGAAAAAGAGAATATCTAGAGGAGAGGTGTGCATAGATTACCTGCTGGCGCACGTTAGTCTATTCAGACTGATCAGGCATAAGACCAAAGTGAATGTGTGGGAAGTGAGCCCACTGACATAGTAAAGACAAAATAGATTCAGAGGAAAAGAAACCCCACAAAAGCAATTGAATGAAAAACCCTAATTGGACATCATGAAAGAGGAACGCCAATATGGTAACTTAACTAGAAAACCCTAAACAAGTTTCTTGGATCTTACATTCTTAGCAGCCGCACTAAAGGCTTCTCTGTGGCTTATATCAGGATTACCAGCTTTGATGCGTTGGATCTCGTTCCTGCAGCATTCACAATTTTACTTCAAAATTAGCAAAGCTAAGTGTATAAATACAGAGAAGCCCCATTAATATACAACCCTACACACGCTGAGAGATTGACAGACAATAAGAGAGAAGGTGTGAATGCTTCGAAATCATTACTCACTTGATGAAGCGATTGTACGCTGAGGGCACTCTCTGTCTTTTCTCCGGAGCTGGAGAGGGACAAGCAGACACCAGACACAGACATATTAATATCACTTCCGCTAACTTTTAGTCGCATTAATTCTGCTTTTCTTTTCTTATCTGCTTCTCTACTCTCATTTCTTTCCCTCTCTATGATAACTAGCTCAATAAGCATTCTTCACTAACAGTATTTCCCGGAGTACACAAAAAATAATTCATCTTTTGCATTTTCGGAAGAGGAATGTGCTTTCTCCTCTCTCTATAATCTATATCTATCCATTTTTACTGAGAGGAAAATGCCAAAACTATCAACAATGTTCTATTGTTTATATTGTTGGCTTCATATGCTAAAGATAGAAAAGAAGTACACGAAATTAAGAAATGATGTCCCGAAGATCAAAAGAAAAATATAATGCCTAAAATGATGTACGTTGCTTTATCTAAACATAATAAATCCTTTAAGCTTGTCCGAAATGCATGGTTTCTCAAAGTTAGAAGGTCACTGTGTTACTCAGCAGCTGCTCATGATATTAATTCTAGTCAGTAGATGCAGTTATTAGGTTTCTGTTGACGGACGATACGTTAAATTTGAATAGACATGAAAAGTTATTGCTAAATTAGGCCTTCCTAGAGGTGATTGAAATGGCAGACACAAGGGTCTTTCTGCTTTATAATTAACTTCAAAGGAGACCAAGAGATCTTCAAGAATCAAGAAGATTGCACTTAAGGCGAAAAACAAATTCATGCTTCTTTTTCCACTCTCTTTTCCTGATTTCCCAATAGAATACTGAATCTTGACCATAAAAAGATTGTGAACAGTCTCTAGATCCGAAAATCAACACAATATATTCATAAAAGAATACGGAGGGAACAATGAAAAGGGTAAAAGAAAATGAATTTAAAGACTGCAAAAAACTTAGGCTGGTTTGTCATAGTGAGATGTATTTATGGGCTCTGGTTTAAATTTTCTTATCTCAATTCTAATATGAGGAATATTAAGTCTCTGCTATTTCAGGAAGACAAAAAGGGTATAATTCTTTTGATCATACAAAAGGAAAATGAAAAAAAGACGGATGTGATGCGAGAGAAAAAGAACAAAAGTAAAATGTCGATAGTCTCACGTCTGTTGATGACAGGTTGCCTTGGAAGCTCATTAGCCACTCTTCGAGCTTGATCACCCAAATCACTGGCAGTAGTTTGATTGATCAAGAAGTTTGGAGATGGGTTCGGGATATCATCCTGCGACATATTCATCCATAGAGAAAACATAGCACATTGATCTAAAATCAGTATATAGCGAGTTACGTCTGATAAGACAAGGTTAATGTGCCATCTATATACCAGAAGGCTATGAGAAGATGAAAAGAAGAATTGACCCAAGTTAAACTGATTAGCTGATGGTAAAATCAGTCCACGCATATTCACAGGCAGGAGGCTGGTGCAGTGACCACATCTAACCGTGACAGTCTTGAACAAACTGGTGCTGGGAACGCTAACCTACCATAGATCAAAGGAAATCCAGAAGAGCATATTAAGGGAAATACTCATAAAATGATCAAGGAATAGGAAAGAGACCTAACTGATTAAGCTAAAGGCAAAAGGGCAACTAAAAATGGAGGCAAATCAAGATTGGTGATGGTAATACCGCAAGGACAGTGTCGCAAATGTTGCAATGGACATAGCAGAGCTGCTCGGTGGGCGGAAGGTGGTCCAAAGATGGCGTAGAAGAGGCGGACATGGTCGTTTGATTCCCTTTTCAACTCTTTTAAATTGATGATTGAGCTCTCTGTTGGTTGATTGATTGATAGATTGATTGATAGATTGACAGCTTAACAACCCACACACCTTGGATCTGCTTTTTTTTTTCCCACCCCCTTGATTATGAAGAGCTGTGAGAGAAAGTTGATGAATTTGGTCTGCTAGATATAAGAGGGCTGGAAGGGAGGAAACCCTTCTCTTTCCTCTGGTTATTGGTCAGGTCAGCTGCGTCAATGGATGTATTTACATGTGATTTTGTATGATACCCACATATATGTCCATTGTCCATGCATGCATATACATGTCACATGCATGCAACTCCATAGATAGGGCAATACATGTTTGATTGATGATTATAAGACAATTACTTGTGGTTGGCTTTTCAAGGCCTCTGTGTTTATGTTTGTGTGTGTAAGAGAGAGGCGGCAGATGTGGGGGAGAGGTGCTGGACAAGGACGTGTGCATGGGGTGATATAGCTTTCACTTACTCATCTGTTGTTTTCAGTAGTTAAGAGGATGCGCTGGATAGTGTCCTTTTGCGGTGAGATTCAAACTCCCAAAGCCTTCTATTGGCCTCAATTTCCGAACCAAAACCTAAAACACCCTCCTTGTATCTCCCGGACAATAAGCCTCAAGCCTCAACTCTACTGTGTGCGTCAATAGCCTAGCGTCCGTCTCCCAAGGGCTACAGGTGCAATCAAGCCATGATTTGCTGCCATGATTTGCTAATCACACATCACCCTAGATCTGCTCATTTCTCAAGCTCATGTTACCTCATATCATGGCATGATCATCACCTTTAATATGCTGAATTTGGTTTGTGATTAGCATGATTTGAAATTTGATGAAGAGATTCTTCTTTTTTGTTTGTGGTGATTTGACCACTCATTCTCTTTTGTCTTACACCAAGACAGATATTTAAGTCCCTAAAACAAACTCAGTGTCTCAGTCTCACAGAGCCTGAGCTTCCCTATGTCACTAACTCTGTCCTTTTGCTAAATATCTTTTTCCCTTTCTTGGCTAAATTAGTTTAGAATCTATCAGCAAGATTTCTTACTTTACGTTTTATTTTCAATTTTGGCAGAGCAACCCTAGCTTAGGTCGAAAAAGACAGCCGGAGATTTGGTTGTGTTATTAATTACCTGTTTTTTCTGTTTAAGGAACAGTCTCCGTTCACACTCATTTAAGGCTCAAGGAATCGCTTGTCTCCAAAAAGTGTACTAAACGTTAACGTTAATGTTATGCAGCATCTAAAGGAATGGCCACGTATAACTTACGTGCGACGCATTCAATGCAGTTGTGACCAATAAAAAGTGCACAAAGTTTTTGTTTGCCTTTTTACATACAACCGCATGACCTATTCAAAATTTGAACCATACCCATTTAAGCTGTTGGAAGGCAAAAGAAGACTTAAAGAATCTGAGACATATGCTTGAAAGACTCCTACCAAAAACTCAAGTTGAAAAGTGATCAACTGGTTCATTTCTTGGACAAATGAAGCAAAGAACATTGTTAAATCATCGTCATCATCATACCCCAAAAAGTCCCGCAATAAAACAGGATCCGAAGAAGCCTGATAGTACGCAGCCTTATCCCTATATTATAAAGAGGCTGTTTCCAGTAGGCCCTCATGCATATGTGACATAATAATAGTGATGTAGGATATAAAGAATAAATACGTAAAGATTGAAAGTACATCCATATTCATACCTGATGAAGACTATAATTTAATATTACCTGGCACCTTGTCAAGACCAGCTTTCCTCGGAGCGAGATACTCTAAGCGTTTACCTTGGTCAATGCCTCAAGGGTGCGGTAATCCCATTGTATTATGTGTCCATCTAAAGAATCTCCCCGTACACCTGAAAAAAAAACTATGTTATGTGATTTACTCTTATCCTATCACGTCAAACTGTTTTAATTCTAGCCATTGCGGCGGTGAGGGCCAACGCTGACATGTCTCCCTTGATCACCTCCCTCCAAGTCTTGTAAGGTCTCCCTTTTCGCCTCTTGTAGTTACAAAGATTTATTCTCTCGTTGTGTCGAGCAGGAGAATCACAAGGCATCCTGCTCACATGCCCAAATTACCTAAACCTTTTCTCTTGTAATTTGTCGTCTATGTTAGTCACTTGTAGCTTTACTCTCACTACCCTATTTCGCACCCTATCTCTTTTATTAAATATAAAAGGAAAAGAAGTTGTCAAGCTAAAATTTGGTGTCTAAAGTCAAGTTAATGTTGTTTATTGATGTTCTCATATAAATAATATCAAATCAATAAATTAAGCAATTTAAGGAAAAATAAAACTTCAATAAGGCGGAGAACTATATTCAGGCCCAACCCTGAAGGATACTTACCTAAAGAACACTGTTGATTTGTTCTTATTTTATCTCATTCGGTTCTCTACAAGAGTCCACTCTTAACACTTATATAGAATAGAAAGAGGAAAAATAGAAACTTTTTTTTTTACTTTGTTCAAGGCTAAAAAACCATTAAGAATGGTCCTAGCTGTTTGATTATAATTCACACATATAATATTTGATATTTTCTAACTAAAGATCAAAAAGAGAGGGTTAAAATAAAATATCATGACTATGAATATGAATAGTTTTTTCTTCATAATTAAATATAAGAATAAAAATGATTATCCGTATTTGCAATAGATTAACAAATGTAAAAGAAAATAGCACGAAGCCCTAAAAAATGTTTGAAGTTGCTTGAAATGTTTCAATGCTTGGTAAGGCCAAAGTGGATATAAAATCAGCTATACATGTCACCGTGGGGTGACAACGCACGGGGCTTCAATTATGGTACGTTGAAAATTAAATTTTAAGATAAAATCGTTTGATTAGAGCATCTCGCGAAGTTAACCAGGATTAGCTTACTATAAATAGAAAAGGATTTTTGTACTTCATTCCATACTGTGATACAAACATTATGCTGTCCTTTATGCTAATTAAAGTTCATTAATTAATTAACCAGTAGCGGGCAGGCTAGCTAGTGGTTGATTTTTTTAGTACACCATAGACAAAGGTCCGGAATCGTGCCAACCAAGAGTTTGGATTTTTTGTCTAATATTATAGTGTCTTATTTTATTTCATAAAATTTAGTCATTCATTTATGCGGGTCTTATATTTATTTATGCGGGACTCACACAAGACTCACATAAATAAATGATAAAAATTTATGGAATAAAATAAGACATCATAAAATTAGACAGAAGATCCGGACTCGCCAACCGAAGCCATCCACCTGCTCAGTACAACTTGATTTTTCTCAAATAATGTTACTAATACACCGCCAAATTTGGTCCTGAATTTAGTTTGGGTGCAACACGATTAGTATCGACAAATATTGAATATTATTTTGAATAATTTTTTAAATTTATAAAATATTTTATAAATTTTATAGAATTACAAAATAATTCCTTAATATATTATGTTATACAATTTTTTTACTTTACTTCAACCATCAACCATATCTTAAAAATTATAATAATATAAATTTGATATAACAAATACTTCTTTATTTTTATTAATATTATTTTTACATATTTCTTATAAACTAAAAAGTTTAATTTCAAATTTTAATTTTACATATTTCAAAATTTATTATAATATTTTTACATGTATAAAAAAGTATATATATTATCAAATAAATATAAAAAATTTAAAAATATTAAATATGATTATATTAAACTAATATATTTAGTTATGTAATCTATAATTACTTTGTATAAGTCTAATAAAAAATTATTTAATAAATTCTTATTTATATTTTTATTATTTATAAAATAAATTATAAACAATTTTATCATATTCCTTTTTGATATATAGGTAATTATTTTTTTATATAGGAGAAATTTAAGCTTTTTCAATTTAGTCAAAATTTTTAAAAATTTATAATTCTGGTCGATATTTTGGTTACTGGTCAATTCTAACTGAAAGAGCAAATACTGATAGATACCAGTGTCTTGTACGGTTAGGGACGGAGCTACACTGGGGACAAATAGGGGCTCTTGCCCTTACTGCCTACAAAAAATTTCACATAAAAAATTATTATTTTAAGTTTTGATCCCATAAAAAAAATTTTACCTTATTAAAAATAAAATTTTTCCCTCAATAAAATTTTGCCTCCGTTTAAAAAAATGGATCCGTCTCTCGGTAACTTTTTTGCTAGTATAGTTGGTATTGGCTGGCTTGGCATTCTAAACAATATTCTTTACAAGCCACAGGCAAAGGCCGAGATTCAAGAATCGTGCCAACTCGAGCCACCTATCCACTAACCCTCACCAAAGTAATTTATACTCTTAAGACGTTATCTCTCCAGATCTCGGCACTTATGCGGTAGGATAAATAGTTCAAATTATGGAAAATCATGTACAACTTTAAAATACTAACTGTTGATAAAAAAATAAGAATTAATAAAAAAATTAATGAGATTTAGCCATTTGAGTGTGTATATGTTTTTGAAAATTGGCAACTTCTAATTTTACTATATTAATCAATAACTCACTAAAAAGATTACATATTTTCTCTGTATATATAGATTAAATCTAGCTTTAATTAGTACAATTCAATTGCTTATTTACCAATTGTAATTTAACTTAACCATGACTCTAATAAGTCATAGAATCCTTCTAAAATTGGAAATTCATCAAAAATATATTTTAAAATAAGGTCATCTATACACTACGAACCACGATTTGTGTTCTAGGTCACGGATTTTAATTTTTTTATTCAAAATATGACATAAGTTCCTCCGCACTCATGTCTGAGTTCATTAATCATTCTCATTCTATACAAACATAGATACAATTTATGATAATATCATATCCTAAATTGTGTCTTTTACAAAAACACCTCTGCCACACTAATATGATCATATCTTCAGCTTGTTCCTTCAAATTTGATTTCCAGCCAAAACATACCTTAGGCCATGCATGTGTCCTAAGCAATGTTCATCCAAAGATTTATAGAAAACACTCGTCTTTCTTTCTATAATATGTTTAGATTGTACCCAAGTATATAAGTCATATACAATAATTTTTTACCTTGATGAATACATAATAATCTCAACCTTGACGAATTTATTTTATATAGGTTAGATTGTAGTCATGTCGAACATCTTGAGACATTAATTAAGCCTAAGTGATGTTTGAACTTCTTCGTGGTAACCGAATTTTTTAACATATCAACTATATTATTTGAAATGTAAACCTTTTCTAAAAAGATCTGACTAGATGCAATCAATTTTCTATCTTTGAATGCTCATGTCTTTTACTATAGTACTCATTTGTCTCCCTTTCTCCAGAGTGACCATAATCTCTTAAAAGGTAATTGGATCTATATCACTAATGGTAACGATATATATGACAGAGTCTTTCCAATCATATCTACTTAGTGGCTTGACGGTTCATCTCACTCTATCTTTGGTCATCCAATATTGATATTTTCTTAGCCCCTTTTAGAATATAATTTATATTGTTTTAATTATATCATACTACTTTAATACTAGTCTTTAACGGTTTTAAATGTGCTTTCTCTATTTTTCCCTTAATATATGTTAATTTCTAAACATTCTTAAATGTTACATAATATTTTACACCCTTTTTCCATATAAAAGTCCATCGTCTATCATACACCAAGATGATTCAATTACATGTACCATACTATAATACTATCTTTCATTGACTCTATAAATATTCTATAGATTTTTTAATTTTATCCTTTTTATTATAGTTATGACACTCTTTATTTCCTTAATATTGTATTTTTTGGTTTTATATCTAAAAGTATTTTCATGTAAGCTTCTAAAAAAGATAATTCTTCTTGAAATATAGTACATATCAAACACCGCTCAATATCTTAATCACTCCATCAACACATCTTTATCTTGACTTATCCTATTTTAACTGCAAGCTTTATCATCCCCAACCAAACATTCCCATAGTTGCCTGAATTATACATTACAAGAAAAAAGAGGTGCACCGACATAACTTACCAACAGAAAACGTAAACAAATTGTCGGTAATTAAATTTAGCGATAGTATTTAACGACGGCTAAATGCGTCGTTAAATTGTCTATCGGTAAATTTACCAACGACGGAAAAATTGTTACCGTCGGTATATATACAAATAGTTATATCAATCTATTGGTGAATTAATAGTAACAATGTGAATATTTTCTGACGGTTTATAACCAACCGTCGGTAAATATGACTCAGTTTATCGACAGATTTTTTAAATCCGTCGAAAAATATTACTCAAAATTACTAACGAAAAATAAAATTCCGTCGGTAAGATTCATAAGTAATTTGCGATGAATTATCATAAACCGTCAGTAATGATTCTACCATTAAGATATTAAATCCTCTTTTTTAAAATCCCGACATTAGATTTTATTAATAGCCATAAATTATCTAGGCATTATTTTGTTGATTTGTTTATATAATTAATTTGTTTAAACAAAAATTTAATTGATCATATAAAGTTAAAATTTTATTATTCATAATAAAAACATTAAATTGTACATAAATTCAAACCAAATTATTACAACAATCCTATTGTTCGAAGTTCATACCAAAAAAATATGCAAATTAAACCAAGTTCAAACAAACGTTGTAAAAAACAAATTTATTTACCTCAACCAACACACAGAAGGATCTTCCTGAAGTACGTGAAAGAAGATGATGATGATAGAGTTAGAATGAAAAATATAGAAATTGATACAAATGTCATTAAAATGTGTGAAAATTAATTTTTGACATTGTCACACCATACACGAAAATGAATGTCATTTGAATGCCTGCTAAAACTTCTCTTCAAACTAGCTCAAAATGAAAATACTGGAAACAAATCAATTCCTACTACTAAGAACAAATTCGTTCACAGGTTAGAAAGAGGGAAATATAACACATCAATTGCCATGAAATATTATAATCAATTAAGGTCATTAACTATAGTGTATTAATTCAATCATCAGTTAATACTAAGGAGCTCTGGTTTTAATTTAAAACGATAATGTCAAATTTTACCAGGATCCTATTGAATTCGACAGAGTTTTTCCTATAAAATGGGCATCCCCTTTTTGGAAGAAGGGTCAATCCTACAAAAAATAACACATTTCTATATCGACCAATAATTACAACTTAAATTGGGTCTTCAAACTATATGTTTATTCTCAATTTAGTCCACATTTATGTCACAAAATCTATAATTATCTAATTCACAATTCAATTATACCAATTTGTAACCTATACACTCTCAATTATAGTCAATACATCAAGATAATCTCAATTCTAATTAACAATAAAATACTTTTATTTTATTTTATCATTAATCTTAAATATTTAAACTAATTAAATTCTTTACCTAACAAAATCCGTAATCCTAATTTCACAATCCCCATCTCTATTTTTCTACAATTTTTCTAGACTGTATGTCTATAAAAGGTTATTTTAATTTATGGATATAAAGAAATAGAAGATTACTATATTGATTAATCAAGTACACTTAGACAAGATTTTTGGTTATTTCTTGTATTTAGAGAAACTCTTGTTTTAGGTTCTTTAATAACTTATGATCTTATCTACTTTGCAAAC
>JANTPM010000245.1:38263615-38284086 GCA_025434745.1 Erythroxylum divaricatum | reverse complement strand
TAAGGAGACTCCTCTATATTGAACATAGCATAACTTTATTTATACTTCACCAATATTTTACCTTAATAAGCATATTTTATCAGGTTGACGATTAACTCCTCAAACTCTCACTTAATTCATAAAAACAACATAATAACATATTTCACATTCTACATTGTGCTTCTAGAAAGATATAAAATTAAAAATGGGTGTTTTAATTAGTAACATGAGCTTAATTACTTAATTTTTTTTCCACGTTTATTTGTGTATTTTGAACCCTATTTATGTTTTCTATGTAATTTTACTAACTTTTTTCTCATCATTATTAGTTTATCAGTTAGCAAAAGATTGATCGAAGAATGTTCACTTTAGAATTGCATTATGGTGGTATGTTTAAGAAAAATCCAGATTGGCATTATATGGGAGGTGAAGTTTCATGTTACCTGGAATTAATCCTCATTATATGTCAATCATTGAGCTATAACATTTTCTAAAGGAAATGAATCTCCCTATTAATATGCGAATGCATTTTAGGATGCCAGATTCAGGACTTAGGAATCTAAATAATGATGACATTATGCTTGAGATGTTTGGTATTTATAGGGTGAACCTCTTATTAAGATTTATATTGGAGACTTGATTGATAAGCTAAACAAACAACCTAATTGGTGCAGTATTAATATTGAGACTCCAAGAGAAAATATATCTAACAAATCAAGTACTGTAGAGAATTAAGTGAATTTGCACCATAGTTTAGAACATGTGCATGATGGGGAAAACATAGTTGGAACTAACGATTTAGAAAGTGAGAAGGCAGAAACTGAGGGTTTGATTGATTCTCTATCTGATGCATTAGATAACACCTATGTTGTACAATCTTATGAGTCCACTAATGACGGATCTGATCTTGAATATTTTCTATAGGGGGATAGTTTAAGTTACACTTGTGATCCCATAGATTATGCAAAAAGTAAGGGAGAACCACCTAACATTGAGTTAGGAGATTATGTTGAATATGCAAGTCTCATAGCTGATGATTATGCTAATTTTACAATTAAAAAGAGAGATAGTCACTTTATGGAGTTTGATCACATAAGTGATAATGAAAGGTTAGAAGAAGCAATTGAATCTTTAGATAAGGAAAATTTTATTTATTTTCACGAGTTTAATGAAAAGGACATTAATAATCCTGAGATTTCTACAGGTTTAATTTTCTTAAATGCAACTATTTATAGGAAGGCACTTAGAATGTACTCAATCAAGAAGGGTTTTGAGTTGAAATTCAAAAAGAATGAAAAAGATAGGATTAGCGCAATCTATAAAAAGATGTGTGGATGAAGGATATATGCGAGCTACTATCAGAAAAATACAACCATTCAAATTAAATCTATAAAAGGTAATCCTCATAGGTGTAAATGATCTTATAGAAACAAAACTACAAATTTCAAATGGTTGGCAACCTAGTTCATTATAGAGTTAGTTGATGACCTAAAGTGGAATGTGACTGGATTTCGAAAGGCTATTAAACGAAAATTCAGGATCCATGTTTTTCCATGGCAAGCTCATTAAGTAAAGAGACAAGCATTTGAATTGATCCAAGGTGAGTACAAAGATCAATACGTTAGGTTCAGGGACTACTGTGCTACAAAAATAGAGAGGAATCCTAGCTCACTTGCTGCTGTACAATCTAAAGTCCTTTTAATGAGTAGAAATCCAATTTTTAAAAGACTATTGATTATGTTTTTTTGCACAAAAACATGGATTTTTTAAGGGTTGTAAACTTGTGATAGGTTTAGATGGGTGCCATCTGAGAGGAGTTTTTGGGGGTCATTTATTACATGCAGTTGGAAGGGATTCAAACAACCAAATGTACCCTTTAGCTATAGCTTGTGTGGAATTAGAATGCAAACATAGTTGGTCTTGGGTTTTAAACCTATTAACTCAACAAATTGACTCTCCAATGGAAAAAAGAGGTGTCTTCATTTTAGATAAAAAAGTATTCATTTGCACTGTTCATTCTATTTATATTGTTCATTTCAATTATTCTGCATAATAATGTATGTACTTGTCTTTTCTAGGGACTTGTTGAAACATTTGAAAACATGTTTCCAGGAGGTGAACACAGATTCTGTGTAAGACATCTTTATGCTAATTTTAAGCTCAAATTCAACGAGAAGATACTTAGAGACATCCTTTGGACTATTACTAAGGCTTACACTGAAGATGGATTGAAAATGAAAATGCTATAAATGCAAGTTGTTGATGGTGAGGCTTATAAATGGTTTTATAAGATTCCACCTTATTTGTGGGCAAGTGTATCTTTGATAATCACAGTAAGTGTGATCTCCTAGGTAATAACATTAGTGAGTGCTTCAACAAATATATAAATGCTGGAAGAGATCAACCAATTTTAACTATGATGGAGAGCATTAGAAGGATGATTATGTGTAGATACCAAGAAAAAAGAGAATAGAGTAGTAAAGTGAAGGAAAAGGTTTGTCCTAGAATTAGTAAAAAGCTAGAGGAAAACTACAAAAAATCAGTGGATTATGATGCTTTGTATAATGGGCAAGGGATTGGGATGTCACAATTTATAATCACAACTATATGATTAACTTAAGTGGTAGGACATGCACCTGTAGGGAGTGGGATATCACTGGAGTTCCTTGTCCACATACATGTTCGACATTACTTCATTCAAATAATGTTGAAGCAGATGATTTGGTGGATCCTTACTACCATGTGTCAAGATATAAGATAACTTACAAGCATGTGATCATGCCAAATCTAGATAAAAATATGTGGATACAATTAGGTTCAGAACCAATTGACCCGCCACATGTTAGAAGAAGACTAGGAAGACCTAAAAAGGTTAGGAAGAAAAGTGTTGATAAGTAGAGAGAAAAGATTGCAGACATTGAAAGGGTAAAAAGGATATAGCAAGACGTGCTGTAATTGTTTACAAAAAGGTCACAATTTAAAGACTTGCAAAAACCCTCTTCATCTTGATAGAAAGCTTAAAAAATATGTTGTGGAATAGGTATTTTGTTTTGTAATGATTGTTGGATCTACTTTTACTTAACATGTGTATTATACAAAATTCTAATTTATTTTGCTTTACTTTATCTATGTAGGATGCTCTAAGAGTTGAAAATTCAGAGTCTCAGCTTGTGTATAATGAAAATGTTGAACTTAAGCATACTAATCATGAAAATATTGGATCAATTGATCCCTTGAATGGATTTTTGCATTTTTTCTTTGAACAAAAAATAGTTCTTATTCCAAAAGGATAAAATATCTTAGATTGTACAATTTTGAAGAAAAATAAAATTTTCAATTATTTTTAATATTTTTCTTTTTTTTGAAGTAATGGTGAGAAGGCAACACATAAACAAAAATTTGTAATATTTTCATCAATTAAAGTTAGAACGTACAACTATAAAAAAGGCACCTTCAATAAAATTTCTTTCTTTTTTTTAATTTTGTTTCGTAAATAAATTTTCTTTGTAATTTTTCATAAATTGACAGTCATAAAGTACAATTGTAAAAATAATGTTATTTTAAATAATTTTTCCTTTTTTATTTATTAACGATCAAAATGTAATTCATACTTAAAATAATTTTTATTTTTTAAATAGAGAGTATAATGAAATAAAGCAAAATATATGAATGTTTGATGTATTTTGGTCAACAAAAGATTAAAAGGGTAGTTTTGTCCCAAAAATGCAACATGTATAGCTATGGTGATGTTATCATAATATAAGGGTAGAAAAGTTTTTTTAAATTCTAAACTCCTTTAACTGGTGGTTAAAGGAGGCAATATGTCTATTTTTAAAATAGAGGGAGGCATAATATACCAAGAGATAAAATACAAGAAGGATAAATGTATTTTTGCCTTAAAAATAAAAGTAAGAATTATACGTAAAACTTTTAGTACTACATAGAAAATAATTCTTAATAGTCGACTGCCACTTTAATTTTTTTGTTTAAATATTGTTATTAATTAATTTAAAACTTAAAATTACATTTGAACCAACTTGGCCTTCACAACTGATTAATGTTGGTTGTGGCTTAACCTTCCCCCGATCCCCGGTGTTCCATATTCGTGCCACTTCAAGAAAAAAGAGGCCCTTGTGCTGGTCATACATGATATATTCCTGATGGCTTAGCATTTGATCTTGAGCTAAGGAAACCCCACCCTCCGAGAACTAAACCTTTATATGTCTGGTGCATGGAGATTGTAAAAGGTTTGTTGTTCTCTTTGAACCACACAATTTATGACATGCATGCGGCCCACAGAATTGGATGGGTTTCAGGGGACACGCATATCTTTTCCACCTTTAATCCATCAGCCTGATCTGGTGGCTTTGTTTCAAGTTAGATAAAGACAAGGAACACAACTTATCAGTAAAGGAACATTTAGACCTGCTTTTTCACTTCTGTTGCTGAATTATTGTATTATCTATCAACAAGCTATAGTGGCATTGTAATAAACTGAATACTTATTTAGAGACATGGATGCCCCAGAAACGATATGAAACCCCTTCCCACCGCTACCACACGAAATGCCACTCTTCTCTGTTTCCTTGTTGCTTGAGATCTGTCCTTTTGAGTATGCACTGTGTCTTCAAGTCTTACACTTGGGTTCTTGTAAGCAAATAGTATGAGAAAACACATGCTGTATACATAAATGGAGAGTTTAAGGCAAAGAAAAGAGAAATGAACTCTTCCCAATTGACTTATAGTAGTTAGTTGATTCTGGCATCAGATAACAGATTAACCACCGGAAATGGTAATGGTAATTACTCGAATAGACCATAATGAGAATCAATACCAAAGTGGTGAAGCATAACTAAGTGCTTGACGCAGGCCTGAATTGGCTTGCTCCATCCATGGCATAATTAAAGGCCTAGAACCAAAGCATGAGAGTAAGACCATCAAAGCTCAATAGCCCTAAGTCCAACAACACTTTTATTGGGACGATGCCCACAAACCAAGCCCATCTTCTGAAGAAATACAGCAACAGGTGGTGATGGAAAAAACAAGTGGCTGAAGCAGAGAAGGCCAACCATGCTCACCACCTCACACTGCCAGCAAAAATCTAAACAAGTGGTTGAGGCAGAGTAAGGTCAACCACGCTGACCATCGCACAATGCCAACAAAAAACTCTCTTATCCATTTCCCTGCCAACCTCACACTTCCCCCTGTTTTCTCGTCTTAGTCGCTCGAAAACTGCTATCTTGTAATGGCTTTAACATCTATCTCCCCCCTAAGCATTAAAGCCTTCAACGTCTCCACTTCTTTGTCTTCAATGTCTCCATACCATTTTTCCTCCCTCTCCAAGCCTTCTTCTATAGTTTGTCAATTTCACTCGGAAAGACAAAACCTTTCTCTTGGTAACTAAAAATTTGCTACTTTCTTTTACAGTGTTTGATACATGTACTTCATTTTGCTTCCAACTAACTGAATTTTCCTTGAAAAGGTAGACTATTGTAGAGACACAGATGAGGTGGGCAATTCAACGTCCGTGAACTGGAGGACAGTGGTTTCTACTGCATTGGCAGCTGCAGTTGTTACTTTTGGCTCTGGTTTTCCTGCTACTGCGGACCTGAACAAGTTCGAAGCAGAAATTCGGGGTGAGTTTGGTATTGGTTCAGCAGCTCAGTTCGGTTCTGCGGATCTCAGGTGTGTTTTACCCTTAACAACACTTGTGTTGTCTTAAGTAAATTTGTAATGCGAACGACTAAAGTAGCTCCTTTTATTGCTATTTATTGGTTATGCAGGAAGGCAGTTCATGTGAATGAGAATTTCAGGTAATCATTTTCTATTAATTCTGATTGAGAATCTACCTGGAAACACCTAATACTATATATATATAACACAGAAATGGAGAGTATAGCTAACGTTAACTTCACCAAGTATACGATATTTCAGTCACAAATTAAAAGATCTTTAGAATGCATTTAACTAAAACAGAAGTAAGTGAATTGATTCTTGAAGGTTTTTAAATAACTGAGAATCAAAACTGAAGGAAAGTTAATTAATTTTGAGAGAAGAAAGAAATAGTTAGCGGCAATGGAATTCGATAATTTTATTCATCAATCAGCCATTACATTTATAATGCTTGGAATAACAGAAAACTAGAGATTCTAGGAGTTTAAAAAATCACAAAATCTGAGCAAGTTAACAATTTCTAAACTGACTAGCAACTTCCTGAGAAACAGGAACAAGTAGATCTGAATATTTGCAGTTCTAAAAGCAAATATTCAACACTCCTTCTTGCTTTTAAGAGCTGCAAACCCCAATTTTCTTCCTTAAAGACTCGAACTTGCTTACTGGTAGTGGTTTTGTGAACAAGTCTGCCAACTGATTTTCAGATTTGCAGTAAACTAAAGTCATTTCTCCATTTTGCTACACCTCCCTTAAGAAGTAGAACTTGCATTGAAATGTTTAATCTTCCCATGAAACACTGGGTTGTTTGAGATTGCAATTCCTGTCTGGTTGTTAACAAAAATCTCTATTTTCTGCTGCTGCTCCATATGTAAATCACACAAAAGCTTCTTCAACCATAAGACTTGATTTACTGCTGCTGTAGCTGCTATAAATTCAGCTTCTACAGTGGACTGTGTAACAATTTCCTGCTTCTTTAAGCACCATGAAAGAACTCCCTAACCTAAGCTGAAACAATATCCTGAAGTACTCTTCATATCATTAATGGAGCCAGCCCAGTCACTATCAGAAAATGCACACAAATTGAAGTGTTGACACTTCTCATATTTGACTCCATAATCGATAGTGCCTTGGATAACCTTAGTATTCTTTTTGTTGCTTTCAAATTCATTTCACTAGCATAATGCATAAATCAAGAAAAGAGATTTACAACAAATAAAATGTCTCGTCTTGTTGCAGTGAGATACATTAGGCATCCAATCAAGCTTCTATAATGACCTTCATTAACTTTATCAGCACCATCTTCCTTACACAGCCTCTCTTTTTGATTGATTGGTGTGCTGATTTCTTTGCACTCCTCCATCTAAAATTTCTTTAGTATTTCTTTTGCATACTTCTTTTGGTAGATGAACACTTCATTGTTGCTTTGCTTAACTTCAACTCCAAGAAAATAGGTCAAAAGACCAAGATCTGTCATCTCAAAAACTTGCATCTTGTCTTGTTTGAACTCCTCAATGATCTTGGTATTATTTCCAGTCACCAACAAATCGTCAACATAAAGGGATACTATAAGAAAATCATTCCCCATATGTTTCATATAAAGAGTGGACTCTTGTTTTATCCCCGAGAGGGACTTTTTCAGTAAATGTACTTTATCTTCTTCACCTTGCTTCAAAAATCCCTTTGGCTACTCCACATATATCTCTTCCTGCAATACACTGTTTATAAAAACTGATTTGATGTCTAATTGAAATACTTTCCAGCCTCTTTGTGTAACAATTGCTAGCACCAGTCTAATTGTGTCCAACTTAGCAATAGGAGCGAAGGTGTCGAAATAATCAACACCAAAAATTTGTGCATACTCTTTAACTACGAGCCTAGCCTTGTATTTGTTGATGGAGCCGTCTGCATTAAGCTTCCTCTTGAACACCCTTTTTACTCCAATGATTTTTCTGTCTTCAGGCCTGTTAACCAACTCCCATGTCTTTATTTTCTGAATCATTGAAATTTCGTCTTCCATTGCTTTCCTCCATTTCTAGTCTTTGAATGCTTCTTCATGGCTAGTAGGTTCACGTATTGCTACATTGCCCTTTTGATAAATGTTAGAGAGTAGTCTCCTACCTCAAGAGTAGTCTCTTACCTCTAACTGGAGGATCATCTTCTAATTCGTTCTTCCATTGTTCTGTTCCTTTAGGAAGGTTTCTTTGCAAGAGCTCAGTTGCTCCTTGTAGGCTTTTCCAGTCCCATTGTTGCTCTTCATTAAAGTGTACATCTCTAGTGATTGTCATTTTCTCTGTTTGAGGATGACACGCCTTATAAGCTTTTGAGGCTGAACTGTAACCAACAAAGATTCCTGGAGTTGCCTTCTTGTCAAGCTTAACTTGTGGACTATGAACGAAACACACACAACCAAACACTTTAAGATAGCTTAGTGAAGGTTTATGCCCATACCAAGCCTCAAATAGAGTTTTATTTTCTAATGCCTTAGTTGGAAGTCGATTTTGCAAAAAAACTGTTGTGTTGGCTGCTTTTGCCTAAAACTTTTTAGGCAACTCCTTTTCATTCAACGTACATCTAGCTATCTCCATTATTGATCTATTTTTTTCTTTCACTAGCTCCATTTTGTTCTGGAGTGTAAGGAGCAGTAAGCTGATGTTGAATGCTAACTTCTTCGCAATATGAGTTAAATTGCGCTGAGGTACACTCCCTTCCGTTGTCAGACCTTAGAGTTTGAATCCTGCAGCCACTCACCATATTCTTGAATTTCCAAAATACTTTAGGCACTTCAGAATTAAATTTCAAGAGAAAAATCCAACACATTGTTGTAAAATCATCTATGAAGAGAACATAATATAGGCTACCTCGCAAAGATGACGTTCTTTGAGGTCCTTTAACATCCGTGTGAATAAGTTGCAGCTTTCGAGAAGCTCTCGAAGTTGATTTTGGGAATGACATCCTGCTTTGTTTTCGAAATTGACAAGCACTACAATTTGGCAAATAATTAGCAAGATCTGATAATCCTCTTGTTATATACTCCTTCTGCATGTTCAACAATCTTTGAAGATGACAATGACCAAGCCTTTTGTGCCAAATTTCTGTGGTGCTAACCTCATTGTGATAGGCTGCCTGCTCCTCCATTGGATCAAGCGAGAAGCTTTTTCCCCTCATTTTAACACGACAAACCTCCTGACCAGCACTATCATAGATAAAACAGAGCAAACTCTGATCAATATCAGGTACATAAAGAACATCTGAAATCATTTTTGTACCTTAACTTGGGATGATCGTGACTGTCCCTTTTCCCTTGGCTTGAATGTAGCCACCATTCCCAATTTTTACCTTTGTGATTTCTGTAGGCTGCAAATCTTTGAAGAGAGTTCTATCGTAGGTCATGTGGTTTGTACAACCACTGTCAATCAGCTAGCATTCCATAGAATTGGTTGAAAAACATGTCGCCACAAACATCTGGTCTACTTCATCTTGGTCTGTGATTTGAGCATCTGCCATGTGGTTTTGATATTTGCTTTTGCAAATTTCTGGTTCATTTCCAAGCTGGTTGCACTTACTGCATCTTGCGTTTGGCCTCCTCCAACATTTGAATGGTGGATGACCCATTTTGTTGCAGTGCTGACAAGGTGGATAGCTTTTCTTTGAGTTTTTCCCCTTGCTTTGGATCTAGTTATCTGCACTGCTTTTGCTACTTGATACCTGATTTTTCTTGTAAAATTTCTTCTTGTTCTTCCTTACTTCCTGGTGCTTGGCTGGCAATGCTCCTTCAACTACACGATCATGTCTCATAAGCTTCTGTTGTTCTTGGGCCTGCAAAGCATTTAGCAACTCTGCCAAAGTGATCTTTGATAGATCTTTTGTATTCTCCAAGGTGGTTATAGATGCTTCATATCTCTCATGCACTGTTACAAGAATTTTTTCAACAATTCTAGAATCAGAAAGTTCAGTGCTAAGTAACCTTACCTTGTTGACAATGCCTAGTAGTCTGTCTGAGTATTCCTTAACTATCTTAGACTCTTTCATTCTTTGCAACTCGAATTCTCTTATTAAATCTAGCACCTGCATGCCTTGTATCCTTTCATCTCCTGCATATTCTTCCTTCAGATAGTCCCAAACTTGTTTTGCCGTTTGGAGAGTCATGATTCTCATAAAGATGGTTGTTGAAACACCAGCAAATAGGCATGCTTTGCCTTTGACTTTCTGGTTTTTCTGTCTTTTTGATTTTTGTTCTGGGCCAGAGTGGGATTGACTGGCAGTGGATCAACTTCATAATCCTCTTCCACAGCTTCCCAGAGATCTAAATCCTCCAGATATGTCGCCATTCTTACAGCCCAAAGCTGACAGTTTTCTCCATCAAAGATAGGAGGAGCAGTTTGTGAGAAACTAGCTTCAGCTTCCATTTTACATATCTTGTAAGAAAAGGCTATGATACCAGATTGAAGGGTTTTAAGTAACTGAGAATCAAAACTGAAGGAAAGGTAATTAATTTTAAGAGAAGAATGAAATCATTAGCAGCAATGCAATTCGATAATTTTATTCATCAATCAGCCATTTCATTTATAATGCTTGTAATAACGGAAAACTAGAGATTCTAGGAGTTTAAAAAATCACAAAATCTGAACAACTTAACAATTTCTAAACCGACAAACAACTTCCTAAGAAACAGGAACAAGTAGATCTGAATATTTGCAGATCTAAAAGCAAATATTCAACAATTCTCTTTTGGCTTACAGAGCTATGTAACAGATTGTAGAGATAAGAATATGTAACTGTTAGAATATTTCAAGATGTAAGTATCAAGAAAGTAATACCTTTCCTCCTTTCGTTACAACGTATGATTACAGATAGATTTACTTTCCTGTCGTCTCTAAATGATTTTCTTGCTATTCACTGATTGAATTGTAACCTGAAATCATGCATGAAGAAAGCAGAAATTGTGATGTAAATGTAAGGGATCTAGTGGAAGTAAACTACGAGAATAATCTATTCTGAATTGTGCCTTATATCCATTTAGTTTTTCATTTTGTTTAAAAGTTTCAAGTGCATTTTTGTGTGTGCTTAATTAATCTCATGGCTGATACAGAAGAGCCAATTTCACAGCTGCTGATATGAGAGAATCAGATTTTAGTGGTTCAACTTTCAATGGTGCCTACTTGGAGAAAGCTGTGGCATACAAGGCAAATTTTTCAGGTGTGAACTAGTTGTCATTGCACATCTTGATGACATAGTAATAACAAAAAATCAATGGGTGACATCTTCCTATTGTCTTATGCACTTTTGCTCCTTTACTTACATCTAAGCACTGCAAAAAAACTTCTGCATGAAATCTAGTTAACCTTCCAATTTGATGCTTGATAACTTTTCGGATTTATTTCATGAGATGGATGCCCTTTTCTTTTGTATCCATGGACAACTTGGAGCCGCCATCAGTGCCTGTACTATCATCCTATAAGAAGGCAACTCAAACTTTGGAAGGTTCTTCTCTTGTGATTGGCATATGCTTAAACATTGGCCTGAGAACATCTTCCCTGTGTTTTTTCCATGTGATCTTTCTGCTATTCTCTCTTGTCCATATCAAAGTCCAGGCATTTAGTCTTTGGTTGAATGGCTTTATGGTCATGAATACTTGTAAAGGTTGTCCTTGTTGTCCAAGGACAGTTTGGTGCAGCCATCAGAGCCTGCACTTTTATCCGAAGAAATGGGAATTCTGACTTAGCAGGGGCCTTTTTGTGTGTGACAGGCATACGTTCGGACATGGACCTGGTGACATCTCCCCAATAATTTTTCCCATGCCTTCTTTGCTCTCTTTCTCGTTGTCCTCATCAAACTCCACAGACTGAGTCATTGGCTGTATTAATGTTAGGCCTAGTGACAATATCAACAAGCCTAGGATATGGGAGTGTACTCAAGGAAAAAGAAACGGGGGCCTGAGGGGGAATGAAGCCAAAGTTAGTTAGGATTATGGGGGGTTGAATGGTACAAGGAAATAACAGAATGTACGTAGGGGTAGTTAAGAGGGGGACTAAGGAGAGAGAAAAGGACATTCAGCAAGAAGTTAGTGAGAAGTGAGATTTTAGACAGAGAGAGCTAATATTCACTTTGAGGAGCAAATTCTTGCTGTGGTATAGCTGGGATCGAGTCACTGGACGATTAACCGGAGATTCTTCTCCCAACAAAGGGTTTTTACCCTTGTTCTTCCTCCTGGATGTACCTATAATAATCTAACACAGCTCGTTGAAGGGAGCTGTAACCTTGAAACTCGTTAAGAGAGAGTTTCAAATCTCGTGGTTTCTAATAAATTCTGCTTGTTATTTTATTACTTAATAACTCCCTATTTATAGGGAAATCTCCTTACAATCAAGAAGAATAATAGAACTAGAATTCCTAACTAAACAATGATTCAGAATCCTTAATAGACTCCCTTTCCTAAATAAACTCCTACTGCCAACTGAAATTCCTAACTAAGCAAGGATTTAGAATCCTTAATAAACTCCTACTGTCAACTAATAAGGAAGTAACAGAACATAACTGGAAATAACAAAAATTAGATCACCTAGGATTCCTTATTTCACACACGGCATCAGTATCGTTCATATGCTTGACCCTCCCCTCCTCCATAAAAAGCTTGTTCCTCAAGCTTGAAGTCCGGAAGTAGAATGTAAGGATATTGCCGGAATACTTTCTTCCTTTCAGTCTCCTTCCCCTGTGTCTTCCAGTTCCAACCAAAATAGTTTCTTGCATTGATGTCCAACAACATACTGTTCATCACAATTATAACACAATCCTTGAGCTCTACGAGTGGCCATATCAGCTCTTGTTAATCTCTTAATAAATGGAGTTGAAGCTCTGTTGGAATTGGTTATTGCACTGCCAACAATAGTGTCCGATTTGTCATTATTTGAAGTTCCCCTTGAATTGAAGTTGATGGTAGGATTTATGTCTTTCTTCATGTTTTGGGTGAGCTGTAATTTTCTTTCAAAGGCCCTGGCCAAATTCATGGCATGTAACAAGTTCGGTGGACTGTGCAATTCTACGTCAATGCTGATATTCTCCTTTAATCCTATCGTAAACATGTTGACCAACTGATCAGCTCGTACTGAGCTTGCCCGTGCTAATAATTTTTGAAATTCTCGCTGGTACTCTTCTACAGAACTTGTTTGTTTGAGGTTAATTAACTCTCCTAAAGGGTTGCTCCGCAAGGGTGGACCAAAGCGAAGGGTACAATTCTCGCTGAATGTCTTCCATAACATGTTCGACTCCTCCTGTTCAATTTGGTAGAACCATAATTGGGCTTCCCCAATCATGTGAAACGTTGCCAAACCAACCTTGTCTCCCTCAACCGTTCTCTCATTTGCGAAGAATTTATCGCACCTATGGAGCCACACCAATGGGTCACTTGCTCCATCATAGGTGGGAAAATCTAACTTCGTATACCGCGGCACAAAACCTCCTGTTCCTGCACCATTCACACCTCTTTTACTGCTGCTGTCTCCTTCATCAATGTGAGGATTCTGGTTTTGGTTGGAGCCTGCATTGCTTCCGTTCCCAACGTCAACTCCTGTACCACGGCTGCTGGCGTGAATTAAAGTTTCAAGTTGCTACGATAATTGTTGAAGTTGAGCCGCCATTCGTGCCTCTGCAGTGGCCCGTCTTGATTCTACTGCTGCTATCTTAGCATCAGTTTCAGATTGGTTTTCGCACAGAAGATTACGTAACCTTTCTTCAACGATGTTATCGTCCATGGTGAGAGGCTCTGATACCAAATCATTACGATCCCGAGTCTGGGATCGAGTCACCAGAGATTCTTCTCCCAACAAAGGGTTTTTACCCTTTTTCTTCCTCCTGGATGTACCTATAATTGGTAATCCAACACAGCTCGTTGACGGGAGCTGTAACCTTGAAACTCGTTAAGAGAGAATTTCAGATCTCGTGGTTTCTAATAAATTCTACTTGTTCTTTTATTGCTAAATAACTCCCTATTTATAGGGAAATCTCCTTACAATCAAGAAGATTAATAGAACTAGAATTCCTAACTAAACAATGATTCAGAATCCTTGATAGACTCCCTTTCCTAAATAAACTCCTACTGCCAACTGAAATTCCTAACTAAGCAAGGATTTAGAATCCTTAATAAACTCCTACTACTAACTAGAATCCCTATCTAAGCAAGGATTTAGAATCCTTATTTCACTCACGACATTAATATCTTAGGCAGTAAACTTTCTGCGTCGTTCATATTTTTGTCCCACGAATGCATCCGTAACAATATACTTGTACCTATGTATTGACCTAGCAAGATCTTGAGAATAATATACATATGTTCAGAATTTCTACATTATACATGAACAAAAGATCACCTGTTCTGAGCTGGCCATTGAACCATGGCATGCAAGTAACAATACTCTGCTTGGATCACCAAAGATTGGATGAGCCTGTAACTGATCCTTTAAAGAGTTTATGTCATCCCACCCAGTCATAAAAACTAATACAGCTCCAGGTCTTTCTCTTCTAACTATGTGACAGAGAACATGCTCAATAAGGTTAAAACCAATCGAGTCAGGATTCCAACAAGACAAAGAGTCCTGAGTGCGTGAGCTATAACCCTTAAAGTTAGCAGCTTCAAGTGCATCCTGTCAAAGCATTAACAGCTATGTATAGATTGGTCAACGGCCAAAATTAAGCAACAAGAACTACGTAGCCTCGCAAGGTACCTCAACAGACGAAGCAATATGGCTCTTCCTCTTTCTGAAAGCTTGTGCCTGTTTTTGCATTTTCCATGTCTTTTCTTGTCCATAATCATCAATCTGATTATACTGAGTCAGTCGGTATCCTGTCATCTCTACAATATCCTCTAGAAAATGTGCTCGAACTGGGTAGGTAAACCCCTGAAATAGACCCAAGAAGCCATCCCCAGGCCCCAAACCCCAAGGGGAGAAAAGAGGGAAAGGAAAGATGAAGTTCAATGACAGGAGATCAAGAATTTCCATCATCTCTTTTTTATAGTAAGAATTAGCAAAAAAAAAATGATACAAATTAAGCACAAATCCCGTATATTAATCCATTCAACAAAGGAAGCAAAAAGGAATGCATATAGTCAATTATTACCTACAAAATTAATGAAGAAATGACAATCTTATGCATTAATGAAGATGAATCGAAGATGTCGAGTAGCATGTTAAACCTGTAACTGTACCCTAACAATTATGATGATCCATCTTTATTATATTACAGAGGATATGTTAAGGGAGCTTGCAGAAAAAAACCATACAACAAATGTCTATTTCATATCACAAAATGAAAGATGATCCCTTTTCTAATAATCTACCTTCCCCAAAACCATTTGGGGGCATGAAGTATGTGCGCTTAGAAGGAATCACATAAGCTTCACTAGCCCACTTTTTCAACCATAGTTACTATAAACAAACCAAATACAGGCCTGGCAAACATTCAATTTGCACTTGTTGGCTTAATTAGTGTGTGGGTGATTCAGCCAATGGGTCAAATTTTAATTACATTAGTCACAATGTTCAAATATTTCAAATGAATATTAGCAAAATTGATAATCATAAGTTCATTGAACTATTTAGATGATTGGCGATCCAGATTTTTGCGTTGTTTCTAGTCAATCCAGTTGGTTTTGGGTTTATCAAATTCCTAACCAATTCCTTTCCAATCACATGTTTTTAAAATTTGAGGAAGCCCACAAACTCCTTCTAGGATCAATTTGTCCAGTTTAATTTAAAAAATTAAAGAATGGTTGGCTCACTAGTTTTCCAATATATGAGGCTTGGAAAGAATTTAACAAAGTCATTGGGGATAAGATTTTTGCAGTTGATATATATTGAAAGGGGAAGAGTCATTATGGCACCTTTTCACAAAAGCCAACAGCAAGGGGTCATGTTGCTAATAATTGCATAAGTTACAAAATAATAATGAACAACACTCCTATGTCCTTAAAACTCCACAAAGAGCTAATTTTGGGTAATGGAAATTATATATTCTATATCTACAAATTCGGCAAAAAAGAATATTAACAAAAGGGATTAGTTTAATGCTAGAATGCGATAAAATTATTATGTATCCCGTATAATAAGTATTCTACATTGGAATAGTATTATGTTGGAATATTAATTTTTTCCGTACAGCCCTACTATTAGAAACAGGTAAACTAAAAATTAATTAATAATGTCATACTATTATCTATTTTATATACTACAAGGTATAAGAGCAAATAAAAACTAGTGAAAAGAAAATGAGAGAGAGAAAGAACATTGTCATATGGCATGATTAGTACCAATGTAGTCCAGTTCACACCACTGTTTGTGGGATGGTGCTCTACTTATAGTGAACAGTACCCTTGCAATCAATATCCTCACAGTATTGTTTCTATTTTTTGTTTGTTTTTAAGGTTTTTGTTTCATTCTTCTGGAAAAATTTCAAGTTTTTTTGTCTTGAAGTATTGTTTTGGATTGCCTGAGAAGTTTTTTATTATCTTGGAGTTTTTGCTTCAACTTGCCTTTTAAAATTAATGTCCTCTAATTGATGGAATTTCACTTTGGCACTAATAGATCAAACTTGCTATCAGTTTGTTGGGAGAATTTTATAGTTCGCGCTGATTGGAAGATATTAATTGGAAGTGAATATTCCTAAACTCCTAGGGTTAAGGCAGTTTCTCACATTGAAGCATATACATTCCAAGTATATTGGATGGACAATTAATATTCTAATGTTATGTATCCAATATAGGAAGTATCTTATAATGCAATAGTATTATTTTGGAATATTAGCATTAACTTTTAATTTTTATAGCCCAATTATTAAAAATGGGTAAACCTAGTTCATAACAAGCCAATTTGTTGTTCGTTTTTCTCGTTTACATGTAACAAGTATGAACTCTGAAAGAGAATTACTCCATAGCTGAATAATAAATAGAGAAAATCTAGCATGAAGTGCTGAAGATGACTAGACAGTCTGGAATACTAAATTCGTTATTAGAAAGTCAAATGAAACATTTCGCCGTTAAAATTTATAGGAACCTAAATGAATATGTAACAGGTCAAGTGGTTGCCAAATCAATGAGATTATACAAGAGTAAAACAATCAGATATGCACTATACATGTAAGCTAACAAGTCAATATTGCCACAAAATTGAGTTGCACTGAAGTTCACAAACTTTTGAGAAAGCTATCAGGAAGAGAAATAGATATTTCAAACAATCTGATATAAATTAGGCTTTGATTCCACAAAATTAAGAGAAAAAGAGTCCACTTTTGAATTGAAAATTTTGGGAACGACATTATGACCACTGTCTTCAGAAAACAGAGAAGGATGAGCAATTAGGTAATCAGAACTTACAGGAATATGGATGGTTGGAGCACCGCCAAAGTAGGAAGAGAAGAGCTCTGCATTTAGTGTTGCACTCATCAAAATCAGTCTCAAATCTGGTCTTTGAGGAAGGAGATCTCGCAGAACAATAAGAAGGAAGTCTGACATTGAAGCAACTTATAGTTATTATCCATTCACTGACCAATAACCAAATAAATAGAGATTCAAACCACCTTCATTCATTCCTCGCTCATGAATTTCATCAACAATGACATGAGTTACACCATTTAAATTTCTGTCAACAAGTAATCTCCTCAACAATACACCAGTAGTGCAGAACAGAAGTCGAGTATCCCTCCCTTTCATTCCTTCCAACCTTACTTTGTATCCAACCTTTTAACAACAAAGAAATGATACAATCAACCTAAGTCCAAAATAGTCATATTTCAAAAAAAAGAATCATGAGATAAAGGCCATTATTAACTGATTCTCCAAGGTTCTCCCCTTGTTCTGCCGCAACTCTCTCAGAAACAGCCATCGCTGATATTCTTCTAGGCTGGGTGCATATAATACTACACGCAGCTCCACGAGCAGCTTCAATCTCAGATTCAAGTATGTATTGAGGAAGCTGAGTGGTCTTACCACAACCAGTTTCACCAGAGACAACAACTACCTGCAATATGCATTAGTCTTTTATGAGCCATATTGCCATCATTTAACAAGGTAAGACCTTAAGGTTCATTCTATTTCCACGACAAGCATCCATCACCACTGCTCCTCCAAAAGGAAAAGCATAGTGGAGACATAACTATGCAGAATTTGGTCTGGAGGATATTAGTGATTTAATAATTAAAGTATCACATTCCCTATAATAGTATGTATGGAAAGTAACTGGGCATTTTAGTATCAGTAACTAAATTTTCATTTGGTGAATTCTGCTATCCACAGTTGACCAACAGTATAAATTACTACAACATGATACTCTTTTTTTTTTTGAAAGTTAAGGTTTTGATTGATTAAAAGTAATTACACCTAGAATACAAAAGGTCAGGGATAATCCAAAAAGACTACATTACAAAGAGTTGCGGTTCCATGATACTCATTTTGTGAAACTACAAAATAAAATACTGAAGCAAGCAACTTATCAAACTAGAGCCTAGAGGAACTTCTAGCAAGTTAAATTCTAACCGCAAAGGGTTTTTCCTGAAATGAACACATAATGCAAAATGTCTTAGTTAATAACCCAAAAGAAATTCATATTTTACTTGATTTTCAGAAATGGTTTTCAGTAGCATATCCCTTTCTTTAAATGCAGGAAGACTTTTACGAAATTCAAGCATCTGTTGTCCTTCAGAAGAGTCCTGCAGAAGAATCAACATTTATCAAGAAAATTGCATTAAACAAAACTCAGTATCCAATAATGAGTACAAGTAAATGACCAATTCCTACTCATAAAACATAAAACTAAGAAATTTGCATTGAGGAGAACATAACATTACAACCAGTAAGAGTAAAAGGAAGGAGGAAATAACCAATCCAATCAACTAGCTTTTATAAAAAAATAGTAATAAGTATATGCAGCTCCATTGTTGGTTGTAAATAATATAAAGCATAAGGGGAACAAAATAAGATAAGACGATACTACCCAACAAAACGATACTACCCAACGAACTAAGGAATTCAATTTGACAGAATAACATTATAAACATTAAAAGGAAGAGGGAGGCAACAACCAATCCTATCGACTAGCTTTTACAGGGAAAAAAAAGTAACATTGATGTAGGACAAACAGA
Organism: Erythroxylum divaricatum; assembly: GCA_025434745.1. Lineage (NCBI taxonomy): Eukaryota > Viridiplantae > Streptophyta > Magnoliopsida > Malpighiales > Erythroxylaceae > Erythroxylum > Erythroxylum divaricatum. Next base: position 38,265,309 of record JANTPM010000245.1, on the reverse strand, counting down.
AGAAGTATTAACCAGCAGTTAAAAATCACAAAATAGGAAATATGACAAATACTAGACTGCTGGGATTTCAGCTTGGAATGCTGAAATTTCAAATTAGGTATAGGTGGGATTTTAGGGTTTGTTATTGAAAATTTTAGACTAGGATTTTAGGGTTTAATATGGCTGGAATTTTAGGTTAGGTTTGCTGGAATTTAGTGAGAAACACAAACAATAGAGAGTGGAAACAAGGAATCACCCTTAAGGTCTAACATTTCACTCTTAGAAGAAAGCATCACACCTTCTAGTTGCAAACTCAAGTTTAAAAAAAAGATTCATGATATATTATTATTGAATGGCTGAGTACACATAGTTATAGAGAAGTTCTTAAAACCTTTATTCTAGTAGGAAAGGGTTCTTAACAAATTTAAATCTATTCTAATAAAATTTATGTAAGTTTAAGCCATAAACAAATATGATAACATACTTAAAACTAGAATAACATATTTTGCTTACTACTACTTCCTATCTAATAAGGAATCCAAGCAAAATCTAAAATTCAGCTCTTATTGTATTTGTTGACAACTTAATTCCCAACCTTCATCCAACCAAATTAAAGCTTTTGGTTGACTAATTTTTGTCTCTTTTCTTTCTTCTATAGACTTAAAGTTTCTTTTGCATCAATTGTCCACAGCTTGTCTGAAGTCTTCCTAGATGTAGAATGTGACAAATAATAATCTTATAAATCGAATGTTGTTTTCTAGACTAGTTCTTGGAGCATTTTGTGATCGAGGATCATTAATGTCAAATCTGTCCATAATTCTCAAAAGTATTTCATCTCGCTCTTGGTTGTTGTGTATTTTTCTACTCCCTTCTTCCATGTGTTGTCATTGTGAACTAGTAGTCAAAAATGACAAAATTGGAAAATATGGCTGATATTAGACTACTGGAATATCAAATTTTAGGTCTAAATTTCAACTTGGAATGCTAAAATTTTAGATTAGATATAACTGAGATTTTAGGGTTTGTTGTTTTTACTCTAAGATTGTATGGTTTAGTATGGCTAGAATTTTAGGTTAAGTTTGAAGGAATTTGGTGAAAAACATAAACAGTGCAGGGTAAGAAATTGGAAATGATAGCAATATGGATCCTAAACCCATATTGACATATTCTAGGAGGAAGAGGGAGAAGGGACCAAACATGGGCCACAAACCCATGTTGACATATTCTAGGAAATTCACTAAGGCAGGGAGGAGTGAGTCATCAAACGGTTAGAGAAGTTAGTTAAAGGAGAGAGAGCAAAGGACTATGTAAGGGATGGGGTAGTGCAAGGTGGGGAATATCTTTTCACTTGCTTGTTTTCGGCTGCTAGCTGAAGGGCCAATAGTGGCTGGTTAGCTTGGTGCTTGTAGATTACACTACAAGGCTGTAGCTAAATATCAATAAAAATACCTTAATCTCATCCATTTGCTTATCATTGGTGCTTTTATTGAGCCCCGGTGTATGCATACAAGAATGGCGCAACAAAAGTGGGAAGCAATGGATGCTCGTATGACTGCAGTGGAGGCGAAGTTGATGGATCATTCGGTTCAACTGAGTAGCTTACACAAGGGTGTCGATGATCTCTCAAGAGCATTAGCCGCGATGCACGCCTAGCTACGAGAGGGATTTCAACGTCAAGCTGCACACCAAACACCAGAGGTTGGATCTAGTTCGAT